>JAANSP010000949.1:0-17605 GCA_036850745.1 Homidia socia
AAAAAACCAATATTCTATAATAAAATACGCGGAAATTTGCGTACCGTGCAATGCAGTCACTTATGACAGTAGCTTACTTTTTTGCTTTTGCTTTTTTTATTTTGTAATTGGACTTTGAGATCCGCATGTCAGGAGTTTAGTTTAAATACTAGGAAGGAAGGAAGGAAAGCTGGTCAGGATCATTGTCGAATCAGATAAAATTCATAAGACGCGTCAAGTTAAACGATGATGGCATGATTGTGTGTAAATGGGCAATAAAAATATAAAAATATTTGAAAATAAAAGGGAAAAGAAGTATTAAACTAATACACAATCTTTGTTGGTTAGTGTTTTCAACTCTTTTACCTACCTACCTACCTGTGTGTATACAGTGCACACGTACATAATCAAAGTTACAACGTCATGTCAAGATTAATATTACGATTATTGTGGTTCTGAAGAAGAAGAAGCCTTTTATTTACAGTATCTTGTATCAAACGAGCATTTTTATTGACATTCTTGGTTTTTGTCCTGTGTGGCTCTGTATAGTGGGTTGGTAGTATTGTATATTGTTGAAGTAGTCATTCACACACATTTAATGTTTGTAAAAAATACCAAGACTCATGGAGTACAAAACTGCCAAGCAAACCCATTTGCATACAAGCAATGTTAAATAGGATTTAGCTGCTCGATTTGATTTATATAACGTGTATTATGATTTATATTGAACACACAGCATTATAACATTTATATAAATGTGAATTATTATACAATTATTGTTAGCTATAAAACGAGATAGCGAATTATGTTATGGCGTTTTGAGCTGTTATTGTTGTGATTGTGAATTATGTAATGGTAATGTCTAGTACTACTACTGCAAACAAGCCCACTCTTCTTCTTCTTCTTCAAGTCATCTTGGACAGTTTCTCATGAGAATCGTCAATTTATCGCGGTGATGTATGCGATGAGAAAGTAGGCGGATCTCGGCATTGCCGTTTATTTAAAACACTCTAGTCGACGAAGGAATAGATGAATGAATTGGCTACCTTTTTGTTACACTCGCCTTGAGTTGTTATCTCATTATAATATCCGCCAAGTCCTCTTCACTTGTGCGTTGCACTTTGATGGCTGATGTATTGGTGCTGTATCAAAAAAATGTTCAGTTTCAAAAGCCTGGGAACAATTTATGATCAAATCTCATCGTCATCATCTTATTATGTATCATCATCGCCAGCAACAACACCAGTGCATTTACATCGACAACAAAAACAATTACATACTTTCTTGTTTGCAGTGCAGTAGTCCGCGATTTTGATTTAAAATTCCGCATAGCATCAAGCACAGTATCAACCATACAGCACATTTCGCTTTAAAAAACTGTAATTTACAGCAGGGAAATTGTATCAGAGAGGAGCTAACTAAGTACTATACATGGGTCATCCATACTACTCCATAAACTTGGTTTTTTTATAAGTAAAACCTGTCTTGTGAAAATTCTCAAAAACTACATTATATGCACATAATTTGGTCACCGCAAATAATTGAATGCAAAGAACGGATGGGAACATAATTAGGCTGTAGGACCAATGCGAAACTATTTTTAAAAGTTTTAAAATACACGATTTAGGTGATTATAGAGTGTAAGTGCTCTGAATTTTACAGATTATTACATGTTATGCAAAACATGAATGGGATAGTCTGCTTTATCAGCATTTGTCACTGATTCAACTGGCATCTAGAAAATGCCATTTTTATATTACAGCTTAGGAAGTTATAAATACTCGCCTATTTAATGTACTGACAGTAGTCTACTGTAAATAAGGTTGCATTCTGTTGGGGCTACAAGAGACAACACAGTGGGTGTGCTTATTTAACTGCAACTGCATTTTTATATTTTAAAAAATGGATAGGAAGAGTGCAATAAATATCTTACAACGGCAACATGAAGTGATAAATGCTCTTTGTAAGTATGAGGAATCCGTTTTTTTTTTATAACTGCAACTGCATTTTTATATTTTAAAAAATGGATAGGAAGAGTGCAATAAATATCTTACAACGGCAACATGAAGTGATAAATGCTCTTTGTAAGTATGAGGAATCCGTTTTTTTAATAAAAAAATCGCATGTAACTAAATTAGTTGTACACTTCATCAACAAATTCACTCAATCAACGGAAAGACATAACTTCGCATTAACATAATATACTACTTTTCTATTATGCTATTACCGGTTTTTTACCGGTATCTGCATCAGAAATGCCGGGAGGAGTTTTTTAATTGCTTGTGTTCTCAGTCAATTGAAAACACCCACAGTACATTACACGTATTTACAAGATGCAATGAAGCAGATATGATCAGGCCATATAGTCATAATTAGAAATAGACATAGACATCAAAAAGCTATATTCGTTCTGTACCAAGCCCTTGTGCAACTAAATTATTGTTATTTTCCTATTCCTACCAATAAAAGCCTTGTACATTGTCGAGGTCAATTCCATAATATACACTCTTATCACTAAACTGCATCTGTATCAGCCTCCAGACCACTAGTTTAATGAGGCCGCGTTCTCAACAATTAAAAAAATAAAGAATCAATCATATAATACTTTAGTACAATTGCAGCGTATATTTTTGATCGTTCACGCTGTCAAATTAAAACTCTCGTCGACGACTAATGATGTAGTTTTTTTCTGCGGCGATTATTTTTGTTCTACTGACCTTCGTGATGGATGACGACAAGAACGGGCGAGCAAACAAACAATATTTTCCATTGGCTGCATATTATTATTGTTTTCATATTTTTGATTCCTCCTTGACAAAAAACGTTTTATTTTACCGATGCACAATGTGCCAGTGACCATTTCATAGTAATAATCTATTTTATAGATATTATAAGCCAAGTTTTATATGCATACTTGCATTCTTTCAGAAAGTCGGTTATTAAGTGGTTGGACTTTTTTTAAATTCTCTAGCAAACAAAACGTAATGCCTACTACCATGCAAATTGAACATTGGTGCTCGTTAATCGTTAATGCTGCTGTGAAAAGCAAATTATAAAGATGGGAATACCTTCCGTATTGACAATGAAAATAGTTCATATACTAAATGCATAAACTATAGTTGGTAGACACAAATGCGGTTACCTATACAGGTTCTCGTTACAGAGTATACATTATGCATTTGTCTCTACTGATGAAACGATCCAACTTTAATTTCAAACTGAGAATATATAAAATATAAATAATTATTATCGCTTATTCCACTTTATCTTTTATTGCCAATAAATTATCTACGCTCCATCCATACCACACACAAAGAAAAAAAATTGGGTGGATGGAAGCATAACGGTCGATTGAAGCGAAGAGAACAACTCTATTAGTGTAGTAATGACGGCACGACAGTCGACAATGAACTGAACAAAAGATTTTTCTTGGATTATTTATTTACTTATTTATAGGCAAGGGAATATGCATCAACAAGTGGAATCCATTTGTTCTTCGTTCCCTTTTAATTTATTCGATTATTATGATGATGATAGTGTAAAGTATATCATCCACTCCTCCGTGCATTTCTTTTTATCTTTACATTGATCTGATCTAATCAGAACAGAGTATCAAAAGAATAGCATATTAGTAGCAAAAGCTTAAAGTGCGAGAATTTCTTCTTGACTTGGTAATGTAATCACGATTTTAACATGTACATAAGCTTTTAGTTGATGTTAATACAAAATAAAAAAGGATAAATTAAACACACTGGGCACCAACCAACCGACCGACCAGGCAGAGACTGGGATTGACGTAGGGTACTTGCATCAAACACGTAATTATATTACCGTGTCCATAATAAAATGTTTTTATTTTCTAGTTATTTTTACGTTTTGGTATGTCCGTGTCGGTTACTTGAAATGTAATGAGCTACTTAATGCGCGCATGGAGGAAATGCATGTAGCATAAGTTATGCATTCAAATGTCAGACGATCTGGCGAAACAATGGTTTTCAATTTCTTATACTGCCATATAAAGTAGAGTAGTTCATGTAAACGTGAAATGGAAAAAAATAGAATTCTTAGTTGATCCGATACTGGCTGGTTCGTAAAACCTGGTTAGAGTACAGGCATGTAGAGAGAGAGCGAAGAAATGTACAAAAAGTGCTTTATCAAGTGTGTAGTGTGCCTCGTTTCACGAACATAATCATGTGCACGACAATGAGCTTGTAAAAAATAATACAAGAACAAAAGCGGTAGAGATGGTATTGGTGGTGGAGAAGAGGAGAAGCTTATTTCATTGTTGGTATTTATTAGTGATTATAGAGACCATACAACAAGACAACAATCACGTTTAACGTTTGTTCATGGATGTTTAGATCAGACATGAGGTGTTTAGAGGTGTTTCTCTCTTCTTTTATCATTATTGCTGCCCCTCCTGTCACTCATAACAAAAATCCTTGTGTTACGTAGTATGAACGTTACGCATCTCTGGATTCTTCTTGTCGAAAAAAATTATGAACAATGTGCATATTATTATATGCTTTTGACAATAGTAACGATAATGATGGCACATGTTGACTAGATTTGTCTGGAATTTCTTTTAAGCCATTTTATGCATGTGTAAATGCGAGTGCTTTTCCTGTAACAAGAAAATCATGTCTTGCAAATAAACCAACCCGTTTTTATGTGTTATTTACGGGTTTCGTTAACTCTTCTTCCTTTTACTTACATATTACTTTTATAATAAGAACATGCTTTAAGCATTCAGCCGTAAACTAGATTACGGAAGGAGTAATATAATATTTTTTTAAATAATTGTTAAGGGTTCATGTAGCAAAGAACGTATTTAGTAAAACATCAGGAAAAGACCATCGCAATCGGAAGTACATAATATTGTTGAATATTTGCATATTGAAAGAAAACACCAAAGTAGTATTTATTTAGAAAGAAAAACGGCATCTGATTCGTGTTGAAGCAGTTTTGTTCATTAAAACTGAAAAAACGGTGAATTGCTCGCGCTCGTCGTTCTATTCAAATCTTATTAGTCAGGAAAATTTAGAATTTTTTGCAACTAAACTGTTGATGTTGAAGCAGTTTTGTTCATTAAAACTGAAAAAACGGTGAATTGCTCGCGCTTGTCGTTCTATTCAAATCTTATTAGTCAAGAAAATTTAGAATTTTTTGCAACTGAACTGTTCAAAAACTCTGACAAAAAATAAATAAAAAAGTATTAAAAAATACGTAACACTAAGGTTATTGCATACTTCGTGTTTTCTTTTTTTCCCTTACAACCTGTTTTCCAAGAAGAAGCTTCCCTGTAAAAATTTAATTGAATCAGCAAGTACCACGTTTTATGTTTTATGAAGCATTTTACAAAATGGAAAGGTAAAGCGAAAATTGAGTTTTGTGAAACAAGTGTTTTAGGAAAGTATATGATTTTCTGAAAATAAAGGAAAAAGCAGGTACACAATAGTAATAATAATAATAACAATAATAGCAGACGTGCGTTTAGACTTTAGTATTATTGCATGTATATTATTTTCACGTTGTAAAATTATCCAGATGCTCATGTAGTTGATGTATACAACGTGTTAAAAAGAAGAAGAAGAAAATGCTAAATGCTCTCAAAAAATTGAACACTTACTCTTCTCGCTGACAAATCAAGACAGATGAGTTAAGAGTCCCTCTCTTTTCTAGTGGTTTATGCGATTGTTATTCGGCTCCAAAAACTTTTGTATCCTACGGAGTATTTCTCTTTATAATAATAGTAATGCGAGTAAAACATTCCACAACAACAACGGGACAATTACTCTTATAAAAAAATTAAATTACAGTTTGCACTCATTGCCAACTTGACATTGAAAAAATGAAAATTGCATTGCATCATTCCCTTTTGTGTGGTAAATGACCAAATCATGTTTGTTGGATTTATAAAGAAAGAAAGAGAATAAAATACTTTTGCATGACAGGCGCCAGCCTGTTGTGGTTATATCCCACTGTCTGTTACTTACTGTCATGAAGTGCTTTATTGAGTCTTTCAACCTTGTGTGTTGTTTAAAATGAAGTCAGAAAAAAAGTCTTTCTGCATCAACTGATGCTTGCTGGACATTGAATATTATGATGTATACCTATGCATCCCACCACTATAACTAACTAATCGTAAAAGTGTGATGGCGTTTTCATCTGGTTTTGAGATTTGGATATATGTAATCCACTAACCGTAATTTAAGACTGAACTAAATTCGTTTTGGCAGTGCACGACGAAGCAGCGTGGAAGTGAAAGACATAAATTTTTAATTCAACAAACAATTCACTGAACTTGAACTGACATTTTTCAAAACAGCGTAGCCAATTCGTTTAGTTCACGTATAAAACTGACCGGTACATTTTGAAAGGGAGTTCATTTCATTTTAAACGTTGCATGATGAGAGGCTCATTTCCACAACAAAAAATGCCTTTTAGCGTGTTGCTATCCTGGCGTCCTTTCTTTAGTAATTGGAATTCGCCTGTTCCTCAGCTCTTTGTATTATTCACTGAGAAAAGAATCAAGATAAATAGCATGGGACTTTTCCTTTACTGTTTGCATATCATTTGCAACTCTGTTTAAAGTTACATCCTACATACAGGAAGAAGTTGAATTTTAACATGCTTCATCCTGACTGGAGACTGTTGAAAAATGAACAAGATTAATTTGGTACACCTGTAACATTTCTATTCTGTATTTATTACAATCGCGGTTTTATTCAAACATGTCACACCTGTCAAGCATTATTAATTTGGTTTAAAAGCAGAAGTGAACAGTGAAACGGATATCGTGCGAGAAACCTGGAGTTGTAATGGTTTTTACTGGAGTTATGAAAGAATTGTTTAATGCAATTTCAAAAACTGCTCTTAATGAAACGATGGACCTGATCATGTTAAATGGTTTTACAAGCTAGTTTCTTTTACTAGGGTTTATTCGTTGGGTTAATAAAGGATTCAAGAATCCAACATTTGTAAACACCTACATCTTTTTCTCAGCAGCTTTTCACTTCTCTGTTCTTTTCAAAACAAGTCACTACTACTACTACTTTTACATTGCAGTACATCCAACGGTAGCAAAATATGCGTCTTCATGGACTAGTAAGCAAACGGCTGCATTTTCTGTCCTTTTTCAGCTTTTCGACTTGACATCGGTAAATAAAATGCTTCCAAATGAAAATACGTAAATCTACTCAAAGCCTGCAGTGCAATAATGTTTAAAGCCCAAAACTAGAGTTCACTCATTGACGCAGCCTTTTTAAGGNAAAAGGAGGAAGAGTGATCGAAAGGTTAAACTAGCGTGGTAAGCGTCTGTTTTGTCGCGTCACAAAGAATCACTACCGCTATGCGTTACATAACATTTTTTTATTTTTGTCGCTCACACAAAACCCCCATCGCATCACAAAAATAATCCCAACGAGAAAAATATATTTTGAAAACGAAAAATTCAGGCATAGGCAATTATGCGGTGGTATGCATCATACATAAAATGTATGCAAAATACATGGAACTCTGTACAAAATATGCATAAATATACCTTTAAATAGGTGATCTACCTGTTCTGTGCTGTCAAACGTAACCAGTTGCACGGCTCACTTGTTTCTCCTCCGCACTTGCAAATCTTTTCAGCAACTAGAGAATACGAAAAAATGCCTGCGTGATGATGATGAATGATGAAGAAAAAATTCTTAACCACTTGAGAAAATCCTTTAAAAATTCAGGCATAGGCAATTATGCGGTGGTATGCATCATACATAAAATGTATGCAAAATACATGGAACTCTGTACAAAATATACAAAAATATACCTTTAAATAGGTGATCTACCTGTTCTGTGCTGTCAAACGTAACCAAACGGTTGCACGGCTCACTTGTTTCTCCTCCGCACTTGCAAATCTTTTCAGCAACTAGAGAATACGAAAAAATGTTTGCGTGATGATGATGAATGATGAAGAAAAAATTCTTATCCACTTGAGAAAATCCTTTCTACTTTTGTACAAAAACACATTATTATTCTATAAATACGTTGATAATATATGGACATATGACTTCTTCTTTGCCAATTCTTTGAATATGCCTATGCGATGCAACAATGTTATGTACAAAACTTACTATCGAGAAGAAAGGGAAATGACGCTGTAAAAAAGATGCAAAGTCAAAATGTTATATAGCACTTTTACGAATGATGATAATAATAATAATGAACTGTATACACTTGCATAATAAATGCCTAGAGCTCACCTGTGGCCACATTATGAGTTTCTTAAAATAAAAAATCTTACCACTTGCGGTGACGATGTCGATGATGTACTGTACTGGATGAAGAAACAGAGCAGTAGCGTCTTAAAAAAGATTCTTTCGTGAAAAAAAAATTTGATAGAAAGATGTTTTAAAGGATGAGCGATGCTTTCATTCATTGAAGCATCAAGAAGTCATTAAACTTGGATAAATGGTAATGTAACGAGTTATATTATTGATTGAATGGCCGTATAGGTAGGTACAATTCATGTCTAAACTACTGTTACACTTGTGACTTGACGCGATATTTAAAGTAGCTTAGTTCATAAAATATATATAAGTAGCTTAATTTAGTAGTTAAAAACATATTTTAAAGCACAAAAATTTGTATTTTACCGTTAATTCAATTGTCCTCTTCATTGCGTACATCACATCAACTTGTTATATAACACGCACCATTTTTTGTGCTTAAAAAATGGCAGTTATTTATTTTAATTTGACAATAATTTTAAACAGTTTCTTTGATGTACACATTTTTTCTCACAAGCTGTCTATTAAAAAGTTTGTAAGTAGGTAGCTATTTAATATGCATGGATGTCAGTGGTGCAATTCAAGTGGTTGGGTACACAAATAGAATGTTGCACTTGTTAAACATTATGGAGCATCGAGGTACACAATTGAGCTTGTTGATGGGTGTATTAACTTGACCGGAAGGAAATATTATAAGCCAAGGAAGTGCACAGTGGTAGAGATGATGATAAATCCCAACACGTGTGGGGGTAGAGAAGGAAATGGACAAAACGGACAGAAAGAACTCACAACAACAATCTCATTTCAATTTCATACTTAACCTAGCCCAGCGCAAGGAAAATTATAGAGAAAACACATTATTATGTAAAAAAGGGAGAAGGCCGTAACGTAACATAATATATTTTACTAAGCTGTTGTATGGTATTAGTTTGCAAGTTACCTATTTCTACTTCCCACTCATCATCATATCAAACTCTGTGGAATGCAATGGCTATGCCTGTGGCATGTTGCTATACAGAATGAATGCATGCATAATATTATGACGTTTGATGCAGACAGTGATTATATTCGCGTGCTAATGAACACTTGTTGATGTTGATAATGTCAGTAATTTTGTAGCGATAAATACATATCATAACCTCCTACACAACAACCGCTTTTTTGTATGAACATTGCACATTTATTATTATGAAATACTGTGGATGGACGGACGCTAGTTCCGTTTCATATCAAAAGGTGAACTGATTTAAGATTGATTTGATGAGACCTGTTGCCTGAGAATTGATGATGATGCCTCATGCGAATGCGAGTTCCTTTCAATTTATATCATGTTTTCATATAACAGGTATGAGTAAATTTATTGATATTCCATACGATACAAAGTAGTAATGTATGCATTTACACACAAATTAAGTATATAAAGTGTTTCTCGTGCATTCACGTGCACACGAAACTAAAGGCACGAGTTTACCTTTTTTACTTTATTTTACAAATTGACAAGAGTTTTACGCATGCAAATTTTTATGTAATAAAGATATATGCGACAAGAAAAAACTGCAGATAAATAAATATAGACAAAACAAACTGTTCAGATAATGTGGCTGATTAAACATTAAATTATAAACTGTAGGCATTGTGGGTAAATCTACAGTATTGATTTGGCATGTAAAACATAAACAACAACACAATGCACTACGCTACCATTCTAGTACATTATTATTTAAGTTAGTAAGCCCACTGTTGAAAATAATTATGTATTTTTATTTCAAGTAATAATAAAAAATTAGGTTTTCATTCATTTTGTTTTTAAATTTATGCCAACTTAGTCGGTGGCCATTATTGCTGTGAATGTTGTTTATATGCAAAATCCTTTACTGTATTTTTTAAAAATAAAACAACAATGCTGAGGTTAGTAATTGTGAGAAAAGAAGAATGTAGACCCTTTTGTACACCACCACCGCTATGAATATGAATGTATTTTAATTAAAGTTTTGGGCATAGAAATAGACAATGTTGCCAGTAATCACAGTTGAATAGTCGTTAATCAAATCGTGACAATGGGTATTATGTCATGATATGATGATGTTGATACAAGATGTTTTACACATAATATAGCTATTAAGTTGTGCAGCAGCAATTTATTTTCAATGAGCTAAATTTTCATTAAAAAAGTGAGGATATTATGTTGCATCATTTTGTCTGATTAAATACTTTTTTTCTTACCTAATCTAATCAATTTATTTTGTTTCATTATTACAGCTTGACGATGCCACGCTACAGATTTACAGAGATGGGGACTACGGCACTTACCTGGACCTTGAGGCCTCTATTAGTGAGCAACAAGAAGAATTTGAGGGATTCCATAACAAGTAAACTTTTTTAAAAAGGAATAAATACATTTATGTAACCCCAATTTTGTGTGCATTTTTTTCTAAGCCTTTAGCATTTTCCTGTGAATTTTTACTGCTCTTTTTGCTTGAATGCTTTCTGTGAAAATAGCTTTAACTTATCACCCCTTCGATTGCGGTTGTTTTTCACACGACACGATTTACAAATTTTTGTAAAAAGGAAACATAAATTTTATGTTGGGATCTTTTAAACTGAAACCCTTGTTTTTTACACAAAAAAGGACTGACTCGAAAATATGTACGTAGGGGAGGAGTTAATAATATACTTAATCCCTTTTTTGTACTTGCTTTTGCAATAAACCCAAAAGCCAGGAAAGTTTTTTAAAAATATTGTATACTTTGTAAATACGTCAGTGCGATTCTTCTTCCTCTTCGTTTGGCGTTTGCTAATCAGTAATTGAGTATGACATGTTTACTTTCTTTATACTCACTGGTTATGTCTAGTATGCGACTTTTTTTCTCGGTGCTAGCTGTAAACAAGCGACCATTAAATTAGATCGCTATCATGAAATGTTCATAAACAGTAAATTAGTGAATACGCAAATTATTATGTACATAGTCATGTTTACCATGCAAAAAAGTCAAGCATGGACAGAAATTCAGTGAAACATAGAGAATATTATTATTATTATTACACATTTTCAAACTACTTTCAATATGCCCACATAAATGTAATTTATTTCAAGTNTTAGTGAATATGCTTATGTACATAGTCATGTTTACCATGCAAAAAAGTCAAGTATGGACAGGAATTCAGTGAAACATAGAGAATATTATTATTATTATTACACATTTTCAAACTACTTTCAATATGCCCACATAAATATAATTTATTTCAAGTAAAAAATTTCCCTGTTCCTCTTATGATACTCAAGTTTCGTAAAAACCTAAAGCATTTCATTCAAATCAGCCAAAAAATACTCAACTTTTTCTGTGCGTTAGTTATTGTATTTAAAGCAACATGCATGCTCAAAATATGAGTTGATTTGATAATCAACAAGAGAGTGATATACAGTGACGAGGATTATGATTTCTCTGATAGATAACAGATTGATTGTCGTGTTAAGCTGTGTAGAGAAAACCGTTGTTTGTTTCAAATAAATAATAAATATGTAGTGCAGTATGTTTTTTACCCAGAAGAAATGTGCTACCTTTCTTCCACGATTTTTCATATTTTTTTAGGTTGAACCCGCAATATGGTACCGGGGTTGTTTTTATTTTATCATGTTATTGTTGAATTTTTTTAACAATAACAATAGTAAAAACCAGCATAGTATGAACTACTTAAAAATCTGTCCGAGTAGCAGTTCAGTCAGTCTACGCAGCTCACGAAGTCCTTTGAATTTTCTTTCAGCCGGCAGCTATCTGTCCATCATTCATCATCATTTTATTAGCATCACGGCGTAATGTTGCTATGATTGGACTGCCCTTCTTTATGATCATGTCATCACTACTAGCTTTTCACGTATCATCTACCTCAATCTCTATTTGAAATGAGAAACCTTGAATATGTCTACGTTTGTATATAGCTAACCCTCTTGAATTTCTATTTCTTCAAATTTTTTTATATGTATTATTACTACTACACTGTTAAGCCATTGTTAGCACGTCATTTTATCAATTCCTAAGACTGGATGACAATGATTTAGATAAGCAGCATTTTTATTGAAAGTTATTGCAGAGAAGTGGATTGGAGTACCAATGTCATTCGAATAATTATTTACATATTTATATCAACGCACATCGAAAATAATTAAGCCCGCATTCGAAATCACTGAAAAAAACAGATTTCCCAGCACATAATAACGGTTGATTTATTTTGTCGGTTAAATGAAGATAATACATTTTTTCTGTTATTTTTCCTGACCTTGCTTATGTGCCAGTACATGTTCAGCGAGTAGACCGACACAAGTCGCCAGTAGGAGTTATAATTAAGAGAATTTTATGCTTAATTAGAACAAAAATGGGTTGGCCTGCTTTTAACCCACGTTTGTTGTTCAGTCAGCCAGTCGCCGTAGCGTGGTAGTCGTAGTAGTATTAATTAGTCGTACACCCATTTGCCTTTTGACCAACAGATTAGGTAAATATTTTCTCAGTTGGTGGTCCTTATTGTTATTATCATTACTACCACTGTTGTCTTTGTTGTCGGATCATCATCGGCAGGCGGCAGTTTCAAGTGGTAGACTTTTTCAGTCTTCTTAATGTAATTACTAATTAGTATACAAAAAGTTTCACTTTATTAGGAGCAATCAAGGTCATCAGGAGATTCAAAACAATAGAAAATGCAACTTGTGTAGAAAAAGTAGAGGCGTGTGCAATCTTACTAATTCTAATTATTGCTACCCGTTTACTTTCTTTTTGCAGCGTATGCCTACGTTTTTAACCCATAAACATTTGACATTGTCACTGCAGTTGTTGCATGCTGCATATTATTAGCAGTAGTAGTGGGTAATTAGCACGCGCCACAACAACTACGTGCTGCATGCAGTATATAATTACCCATTTAGCATATTGCTAACCAAAGTTGTTGTTATTAAAGAGCCAAGAAAAAACTGTAAATATCGAACAAAATCCATGACCAGCTCATCTGCCTAAAAAAGTCAATTTCATTTGCACTTTAATTTTATCGTGTTTTTAAGTTATCATAAACAAGTAATGAAATGAAGATTTAATACAGTAGTTTCCGCCGAGTTATTTGCTGTTAAAGAAAATGATGTTTTGTAAAAGCAAACTTTGTTGGCTCATCGCTTTCTTCTTTTTGATGATTTTGCCAAAATTTGTTTAGTTTATCAGGATTTTAGCATAATTTTACTTTACCTTTCAAAAAGCTATTCAAGTAAATCATGCCGTACTAAACATCAATGGAAAAAAGTTTCAAAATTATTGCAAGTGGAAGAATTTTTGCAAAGCTGCAGGTTCATCATCATCAGTCAATACAGAGAACATATTTTTACTCATTGATTGGGATTCCCCTACGTCTGTTTACATAGGTATTGGTAAAAAAAATCTTTTGAAGTTTTACTAAACATCAATGGAAAAAGGTTTCAAATTATTGCAAGTGGAAGAATTTTTGCAAAGTTGCAGGTTCATCATCAGTCAATACAGAGAACATATTTTTACTCATTGATTGGGATTCCCCTACGTCTGTTTACATAGGTATTGGTAAAAAAAATCTTTTGAAGTTTTTTTAGTTCTTTGTCAGAATGCCATTCAGCACTTGAGAGAGTTGGAAATTGGCAACCTCCGAAAGCAGTTGTATTTGATCGTAAAAATGGGATCTTTAAGCTGATTTTCTCGTCGTTTGAGATCATTTCTCTTTTATACAGTTTACATCATCATATATACTGATTCCATATCCCAAAGGAAAAAGTCTGTTGGCAACTGGCATTAACTTCCTAAACTTAAAAGAAGGAAATAGACAAATATTCAGAGTGAAAATGATCATTAGTATTTTAGTCATTTGAGTGGTCCTTATATTATCTACGGTTTCCAATGTTTTAGTCGAGTGTGGCGAACGATTATAGCATGGTTGTGTTATATTACGCGTGACTCAGTTTTTACAGCGACTACTCAGTAAGAAAAGTCGGAAACCTCTCTAGCACTTCTACAGACAGCAGAAAAATACCAAAAGGTACATATTACATATCATAATATTGGCATAGGCGGCATAACTCTTTCACCTATATATTACGCAAATCCTTGCTGTTTAGAATATAGAATTGCATGGTAGTAGCAGTAATTTTAGCAACTTCCGGGAAAGATTTTTGAAGCAGCAACATACACGGCTTGAGGTATTCATTAATGAACGTTGGCGTTGACTTGTGGGAATAATTTTTGTTAAAATTTGTTTTCAATTTTATTTTAGCATTTAAACCAGGTTTAAAACCAATAATAGAAGGAAACAAATAAGCTGATGTAGATAAAGTGAAGACGGGTTTTCTGATTAAATTGTGAAAAACAAAGATTTTTAATTTTTAGAACGGGACAGGTACACATGGGTTTTTTCTTATATGTATTAAAATAGAATTGTTGAGGGTTTAAAAAAATCTTGAATTATTCGCTCATTTAAAAATTACAGTTTTATTGTTTTTGGAAAAGCACACATGACGTTTCATCTCCATTTAATTCCCCTCCCACATTGTTTGAATATTTAAAAATACCTTGTAATGTGTAACACAATTAGGATTTTTGTCATGTGCTGTGTACTTCTCTTCATTTTATATCGTTTAGTAATTACGGGAATACTTTGTTCCGGGAGTAGCTCTCTTAACATGAACATGATATTTGAAACATTGAACAAATAATAAATTAAACACTCAACAACGCCTACGAATTTGTTTATAAAGCTGTACTGAAAAACAACTCTGAGTGACAGACAACTTTGATCATTGATAGATGTTTTTATTGCAAAAAAATTTTTGTACTTCTGTTAGCGAAAACGTTATGCACTAGACTTATACATATATGATGTAAACACGTATGACTGTACAATGGTGAAACCTTGTAATTTTCCCTCCCCCACAATAGATCATAAACACTATTTAAATGCACCAATGTCCTCCATCCTAGCAAGTTAAACATATATTTGCATTTTGAATGCCTAATATAAAATACTCGTTACAGGAACGTTTTCAAAATTAATGAATAGAAAAGAGTGAAAAATAGTAATGGTAAAAACTGGGTCATGGTTCGTCGTTCGTCTTATAACAATACAATGATCATAGATCAATTCAGTATGAGTCGTATTACAGTACACTCCAGTATTTCATTTCATGTGCTCATTGCATTGATTTAGAAAAACATGAAAATCAGGTTTACAGTTTTCAAATGAACAGAACTTCTCTCTAGGATTGAGAAGGATCTGGTGTTACATCATCTGATGTAAACGTAATTTTTTATCGATATACTTTGTTTGTCATGATATTGAATTTTTTTCTAGAATTTTTTTTCCACTACTAGAAGTATCTGGAAGTAGAATCGGGTGCACAGGTCAAATTTCATATTCGCGATTTCGCGAATCCAACAAAATAAGTCATTTTACTCATAATCTCTCATGATATGTTGACGATGACGATGCATAATATGACCTGAATTAGATCAACTAATGCATAAACACGGAGTATGAAAATACTGTTCATGCCAAGTCATAATTTAATATTATTAAAATAAAAATCATTGGACAACGTTTGGGAGGGTGCACAGGTCAAATTTCATATTCGCAATTTTGCGAATCCAACAAAGTAAGTCATGTTACTCATAATCTCCCATGATATTTTGATGATGACGATGCATAATATGACCTGAATTAGATCAACAAATGCATAAACACGGAGTATGAAAATACTGTTCATGCCAAGTCATAATTTAATATTATTAAAATAAAAATCATTGGACAACGTTTGGGAATCATAAAATTAATGATGATGTAGTAGTAACGTCAACATTCTGTCTTGTTAGAAAACGTGCTCCAGATTCCGTAAAGCAAACATTTCAGTGAAAATCAGCTTTATTAAAAAAAGTTTAGTGAAAGCAAAAAAGCACTAAAACAGAAGCAGCGGATTGAAAAAAAGCTTAGTGCAACGGCCAAAATTATCCTGCTGACAGAAATCATACCAGAAATAAAATCGAGGCAATATTATACCTGCATTTCTTCAGTGGTATCGTCGTGATAAAAAATTTCATTGCTAATTTAATATTATGTGAACCTCGTTTATATTTATACCTTCAACTTTAAAACGCCATCAATTTCAAGATTCATCATCATAAATTCTACGTTTCTGCAGTGCATGAACAAGTTTAACTATTTGGGAACAGACAGTAGCGGAAAAACTTGATGACTGCTTGTGTAACACGGACATTATTTTTTGACCAAGCAAAGTCAGTGAGTAAGAAAAAGCAACAGGTTTCAAAATCAATTTGCAAAAATCCATGGGTATGACTTTTAAAGGATAGGGTATGCATGCAATTTCATTGGTCTAATCAAATTTAGCTTTACAAATCATTTCTGAAACTTGTACTCACGAGGATATTGATATGCCGGTGATCGGAGTTTGGTCATCACACATATATGTGATAAATACACTTTATAGTACATGCTTAGTGACATATTCACTTTTTGTGAATGGCCCCGGTATCCATGGTTACAGGTCAAAAAATATTTTGAAACTTCTCAACTTGGAAAATCCTTATGGGATTTAACATGGGAAAACAGAAGAGATAAAAGGGTCCCCCCTTTTCTACTTTTCAAAAAAAAACTACAAAATTATGTAAGCGCTCCCTCAAGACAACGCTCACACTGAATTCAAAAATATTCTTATCGCTCCCATGCCCCACGTCACTGAGAACCCCAGATCTCATTTTTGTCACAATAGACTAAATCCATACCCCATTGTGGACCAAAATGGAAAGTAGTAACAAAATATACATATTGCGTCACTTCAATTATGACTCAGCAATACTTTAGTTTTTGGCACTGGACCACTTCAATGGTCGCCCAGAACCGCTTCAAAGGTCACACCAGACCACTTCAAAGGTCAAACTGGACCATTTTGAAGGTCACATTGGACCAATTAAAACGTCGCTGGGCTCGTTTCTCATTTTCCTAACCACCAACTAAAGCCTGGAAAAGGATTTAGGATAATATTGTTCCCTAAGGAGGCTTTATATTCAATCTGGATTAGCACGAAACTTATCACCCACCAACAACATTTATAGTCACTGTGAATTGCTTCATCATTCAGTATAATCCGTAATTTTAATGTGCTTGCAACCCTTTTCAATAAGTAATAGTAACGCTGTAGAACTTTGAACTTTGTCAACACATATAGTTGCAAAAGATGCTGGTATAGCTAATGAAACCAAACAATATATACAAAATTCATGTTCGTTTAGTATAAAAATCACCTATAGTGCAAGAAAATTCTGTAGAATATAAAAGCTGACAAT
>JAANSP010000950.1:0-17602 GCA_036850745.1 Homidia socia
AAGGAAAATGGTTAAATGAACCCAATTATCGGTACACAGGTTAGAATCGATTAAATGCAAAAACAAACCTTCTATTTGTGTCATTTCGTATTCTAGTTTCGATTAGTCCAAAAATCGTGTAAAAGCAAAATTGGACAAAAGTTAAGTACCATCCATAAGGCTTGAACTCCACAAGAGTAAATATTAACTCCTACAAGTTAGAAATTTTTTTAGAAATCTACTCATCCATTTTTAGAATTTTAGTTTTTAAAATTTAAAAACTTTAAGTTATTATAATAACCTGAAAGTAGCCATATAGAAGGAAAAAGACAAAAACTCCAATGGAACATATCACGAATTGTACTCGTTTGTTTAAATGTCCAATGCGGAAGCATAAAAATTTAGCATCGTGATCAGAAGGCATTATCGCTGTACGTAGTTGGCACTGCTAACTTAGCAGTAGCAGTAGGATATGACAGCGTCTTTGAATAACTGTTTGAATAAACGTCCTGAAAACTTTGTTTGATCGGGATGGTCAGCAGCAGCATCAGCAACGAGTTGCGCGATTCATATGAACTTTATCTTTATCTGATAGGGTGTATGTAGCCCAGTGCGCATACTTTGTTCAAGTTCCTTCTTCTTACCTAAACAGGCGACAAAATGATTATGCACATGAAAATGTTTCTTTAACCTGGATCAAGGTTAGTAAAATGTGCATGGTGGTATATGTGTATCGTGTACTCACAAATTTCCATACTGCCAAAGATCCACCAGTTCACAGTAATAGCTTCTCAGTCATGTTTATGTTTATCTACCAACTTTTGGAAATAAACAAGGCACTAGAACGTTTTTAATTGAGTTCAAATGTCATGTCACACAAGATATGTGAATTGAGAATTGACATGTGTCCCGGTTAACATAGGTTTCCAGTTTCCACGCATTTAAAGATGTGGTAGAGAAAAAGGGAAACAGTTATAGCTGGCAATTGGCATACGTGGCCACTATATTCACCGGTGTTCACAATTTGCCAAATCTGAACATGAAATGATCTAGGTTTGGAACTATGAAACTTGCTTTTTGCTTTACATAATTAGTGTTGTGAGAGAGAGAAGTTATTATGATTGATGAATGAAGGAGGAGTTTAAATAGGACAGTGGACATGTGGCAGGATTAAAAGTTAATTGTTTACATATGTGTGTGTGTATGTATTAATATACACTCACCCCACCACCGAAACGAATGGGTAGAAGAGCAAGAGAGTCGAAGAGAGCAGAACGCAGAAAACAACAGAAAAACCATGAAACAGATTTATTGTTTTGACGGAACAGATGTGTTGTGTGGTTTCTTCTTATCTTCAATTGAATTTGCAGTGTGCATTTTTGGTTTCTATCTGTGTACCTGTGCTGTGCCTGATTTACCTTTACTTGCGTGGTGAAAATTCCGGTGTGCATGTGCTCAGAGTAAACAAAACAAACATTACTTGTGGTGTGACAAACGACAAACACTGCTTTATATTTACTACTTGATTAATTAAACAGTTAAATAAAAGCTCTAGCTCTACTACTACTACAGGGAGGGGCACCTGAAACAAAAACCAAATTTTGTACCTTTGAAATCCCATTTTGTCTTGTTTTTAAGTTGTAGTTGTAGTAAATCTTGGAGTGAGTAATTGCTTACTTCATACTTGTCAACTTGTTGACAGTCGGTGAAAGTTGTTAGTATTAGATTCTCTGAAACATTCACAAGCACATGCTATTTTTTGTACAGTTTTTATGAATTAGTAAAAGCATTTTTTTTCTTTCATCGCCATCATCATGGGCCTACTAACGAAAGTGCTTTTAAAAACGGTTGTATCCGTATCCAAAGATCAATTCAAGACTGGATTACTGAGACAGACCTACAGTTTTACTCCACCAAAGTTTTTCAGCGTTCGTTATGCATCTTCGAAATACAAAGCTGCCGTTTTAAATGCCGTCGGGCAGCCACTAACAATAGAAGAATTGCCGAGAAAGTCACTTAAAAAGGGGGAGATGAGAATAAGGGTTTACAGTTGCAGGTATAAACTCAATTGACCAAATGACCGTTTCCGGTGATATTGAGCCAACATCAAAGTTACCCATTGTTCCCGGCTATGAAGTTTGTGGGGAATTGTTGGAAATTAGCGAGGAAGATAGTAAAGACACGTCTATGATGCCAGGTCAAAGAGTCATCGGCATGCACCCCAATTATCAGGGAGGATTTGCAGAGGAAATTGTAATTTCGAGAAAGGTATATACGTATTAAGAATACGGTCAAAATAACTTAAAATATTAAAAGAGTAATTCTAATATTTAGATTAAAACTTAATTTTTTATTCTAGGATGTTTGGGCGGTGAATAATTCTTTAAGTTTTGAGACTGGAGCAACTTTAGTCAACTCATATGCAACTGCCTTGCTAGCACTTTCAAGAAGAGCAGAGGTTAAAAAAAGGGGACACCGTTTTGATAACAGGAGCTGGGGGACGACTAGGTCTCGCTGCTGTTGATTTAGCTGCTAATACTTATCGTTGTAAAGTCATTGCTTTGTGCGCCACTGAAGACAAAGCCGCTGCTGTCAGAGAAAGAGGTGCTTTTGCAACAATAATTGACGGTAGTCAAGATTTGGTTTCAGAAGTCAAGAGAATTAATGATGGGAAAGGGGTCAAAATTATTATTGATCCAGTTGGTGGTGAAATTTTTAAAAATGCTCTGAAATGGTAAGACGTAATTATGGCTTGTTATGATATTTCCGCTTTTATTATTATTAAACTACCTACACAAGTTATTGATGTGTCCAATCTTGAATTTTTATAGTGTGGAGGACGAAGGGAAGATTGTCGTCACTGGATTTGCCTCCAAGAGAATACCACAAATAGGAGCTGATGAATTGTTGGAAAACTCTTTCAGTGTTGTTGGCGTTTCTTTAGATCAGTACAGAAAAAATAAGTTTGACGTGTATCGAGAAGCTATTACAGAAGTAATTGAACTGGCGGATGAGAATCTTATAAAACCATATAAAGCTACACATTATGCCTTGGAAAATGTTAACGATGCACTGGAAAGATTAAGCAGACCAGGCACAATCGGAAAATATGTTATTGATATCAAGCCCTAAACTAATATTTCATTGATAATCAGTGTTGTTCTATTTAAACTAGAACTAGTATATATATACTAATCAATTATTAATGCAAAGTACTGAGGTAGTGGTCGATAAGCACAGTCAAGTTTTATGTACTAGATTATTATTACATTCTTGCTTATCTAGAAACTATACAGATTCCGTTTTGTCAATCTAACCATTCTTATTGTTACCTTAAGTATTTATATCACGAGACGATTTATAGTATTACAAGGGGATCTTAAGTTAACGCAAGTTTTCACTCACTGCTTTCAACATGGCACATTTTATAAATATTACAAGCAGTAATTTAGCAAGAATTATTACACTAGGAAGTAACTAAATAATTGAATGACTAATTTTATAGTTTAGTTGTGGATTGGTGTTCTACAAGGATTAACAACTGGTATATTAAAAATATTTAAAAGCAACAATGGCTTTGAAGTAAATTATTATTTCTCATTTTCTGCCTGCACCCACCATACGAAATTATTTTCATAATCATACAAAACATGTATACGATATTAAAAACGGTGAAATGGCTATAACGCCAACAACATTTAAACACAAGTCCTGTTTTAAGGTTTTTAAAATAAATATAGCATGCCAAAAAGTTATGAACAACTGGCGTGGTCAAGTGGTTGGGATTATTGGCGACACGACGGGAGTACTCCATTTTCACACTGGCCAAACGCTTGTTTCGCATTCGTTCAGGCTAGGCTCCATTCCATTCTCCATTTACGAGATGAGTTGTCGTCATGGGCTCTATGCATTTGTATTTAGTACAAAAACCGCATTCCAAAAAATACAAAAATAAAAAATTGGATAAAAATAGTTTGGAGGAGTCTTCTCTTTAAATAGTTTAACTTTGCAGGCACCTGTACCGATTACATTTTGTTTGTTTTTTACACAATTCCGTGCGGCCGACAATAAAAGTTGCTTCAAATTGCTCTCACCTTACCCCAACAGCACATATGAAATTATTCACCACCGGTTATTAAGGGAAAAGGGGACACAATCTATTGCATTTGCAGCCATGACCTCTGTCGCAGATATCGATGAAAATGATATTCTAGAACCACAGGATTTGGAGGAACTGTATAGGTGAGAAAATTGTTTTTATCTCAACAATAAACCTCTCTGTATTAAAAAAAAGTCCCCCATTCTAAGTCCCCTATTCGTTGTAGCTGGATTGATGGAGCTCCGATCACCAAGCCAAAGAAACATATTGCACGTGACTTCAGTGACGGAGGTAGGTTCACTAGCATCAGTTAATTTTATGCGCTGTAGTTTGTTTCTCTTTAAATACTTATTTTTGCATTATTGTGACTTTCAGTTTCAGTGGCTGAAATCGTACATTTCTACTTGCCCCGAATGATTGAATTACACAACTATGTCAATGCTAACTCTGTAGCTCAGAAACGCATCAATTGGAGCATGCTGAACAGGAAGGTGTTCGTCAAACTTGGCCTTAAGTTGACTGACAAAATTATTGAGAATGTCATTGAAGCCAAGCCGGGTGCAATTGAGCAAGTCTTATGGGACCTGAGAAAGAAAGTTGCAGAAGTAAACCCAAAGTCATTGACCATGTCCAGCACTTCAAGTCAGCTAGGAAAGACCACTTCATCAGGTTATACTGACGGGAAGATTAGTAGTAAGAGAGTTCCCAGTGGCATCGTCACAAGCTCTGCGTCCACGCGTATTCCAATGCGCGGTCTTGCAGTTCCCCACAAGGGCAGAAGATCTTCGGCATCTCCATCTCGAGCCACAGCTGTCAAGGGAGAGAAGCAGACAGGAGGAGTTTCTTACACTGCAGGGTTAAAGGATGAGCTAACTCAATATGGAAACAATGTCAACTCCAACCAGCCCAAGTCGGCACCAACTATTTCTGGAGAGTCGCAGGCAGCTAGCCAAGATGCCAACGCCAACAACACTCAACAGGATCCCTCATCGTTGCCACCGGCTCATTTAATTTACAAAGGACACAAAATGGTCCCCTCCATGTTGATTGACATAAAGAACCGACAAATTCGGGATTTGGAAGTAGTCGTCAACGGACTTCAGAAGAAGGTTAAGCACCAACTATTTCCGGAGAGTCGCAGGCAGCTAGCCAAGATGCCAACGCCAACAACACTCAACAGGATCCCTCATCGTTGCCACCAGCTCATTTAATTTACAAAGGACACAAAATGGTTCCCTCCATGTTGATTGACATAAAGAACCGACAAATTCGGGATTTGGAAGTAGTCGTCAACGGACTTCAGAAGAAGGTTAAATTCACAATTTATTCAAAGCTACAAAAAATGTTACAGTTAAAGATAATCCTCGCATGGAAAGCTAATTCAATTTTTACCATACTTTTCCCAGGTTAACTTCTTGGACAACTTGGTACAATTGAAGGACAGCCGTGTGGAAGATTTGACCCGGCAGCTACACAGTCTTAAATCCAGGTTCCAGGAGTTGACACAGACCAAACTTCCTGAGTTTTCAGACCAAAACTAATCTTTCCCATATGTCTCAGCTTGCCCCCTCATGACTTGAAATAATATATATTTTCAACAAAATCATAGTGAACTACATTCCAAATTTTCCATCATTTTTGTCCTTTCATATTTTGTACATTTATCTCAAGGAAAAGAAAATTTTAAATGCTTGTATATTACACGCATAAATTGTCATTGCTTCATTCTTTATTTGTTCCATATAAACAGATATAAAACTCCTTTTTTAAATAAAATGACTAATAAAATATTCTGAAGAATCTAAATACTAAATATTTATGCAAAGGTAGTGTTTTCTAATCATTTTCATTCTCTGTGAAAACTGAGCATATTTTTTTTATTTTCCTGTTGGAATTACAAATAATTTTATGTTCAAGAAATAAGAATGCTTGATTGCATGTTGCAAGCACCTTTCCTTCAAGATTTTCCTTATCTCCTAACATAATATTTCCATGATCATCATCATGGCATGATGCAATTCAGTTCTTTGTCAGACCGGAGATCCTTCTTACGCTAAGCTATGCCCTGTCGCCGTGTGCGTCTCTTCCAATACCACCCATAGAAAAGGCACATAGTATTGGCTCTCTGATCTCTTCTTGCTTCATATAACTTTGCAAAATTGCTGAATCTCTTTTTTCAAGCTTTTTTTTCATTGCAAGTTGCAACCTTGCAACCATCACACTCTATAACTATTACCTGGTGGCTGGTACTGTTTTCCCTTTACTGGATCCTGGATCTCTGTAAAATTGTGCTTATGCACGTTGAAATCTTGTCTTGTTTCTTTCTACATTTAGCATGGCACAGATTAACAAACACGCTGTTTTCATGATTTTCATTTCTATCATCTATCGGTATTCGGTCTGTCTAGCACAAACAAGTCCACGTTTATGCTCGTGTGTATCTCGTGTGTAATACCATATTCGAGGAGAACTCTTTTTTCAAGCTTTTTTTTTTCATTTCAAGTTGCAACCATCACACTCTATAACTAAAGCTGGTACTGTTTTCCCTTTACTGGATCTCTGTAAAGTTGTGCTTATGCACGTTGAAATCTTGTCTTGTTTCTACGTTTAGCATGGCACAGATTAAAAAACACGCTGTTTTCATGATTTTCATTTCTATCATCTATCGGTATTCGGCATGTCTAGCACAAACAAGTCCACGTTTATGCTCGTGTGTAATACCATATTCAAGGAGACGTCAATTTTAGTCATAAAAAAGTGTAACTTCAAGGAAATCACGTTCCAATTCCAGTTTTTTACGGACAAATAAAGTTAACCAAAGTAAATGGCAAAGTGATAGAGGAGGAAACATTTTTTCTGCTCTTTGCAAGCACAATGAGTACATACACTGGAGTGTGGAGGCAAACCACATGTTCAGCAGCTTGACCAGCATAATTGGACTGACTGGAGACTGGAGTCTCTATTCTTGTTGACCATAATAACTCTGTTGTTGAAAAGCTGAAATTTTGCCTTGTTGTGATACAGATACTTGTGTGGTTGTGTGTCAGTGTGTCAGTTTACTATTCTTTCTTCAATTCTACTTTACACATTCACATCACACACCTGTGCCACAGGTCCTGTGGCCTGCAACTTGCATAACAGAAAATTGGTAATTGGTATCCCGATAAATTAAAGTCGTATGATCGATCAATTCGCTATAAAGTGCAGTTTAAAAACCAATTTCAACATGGCTGGATTTTATATTAAAAACATTTTACGAGTTGTTGTTACATGCGCATTGCCGTGAAAATAGAACATACCAGGACAGGATCGTCCACAAATCCTTGTCATTTTCTTCGCATGTATTATTCCCTTCTCATCAAATCATTCCAATAAATCAGTTCGTGTGCATAATTCAATAAGGGAATTTCCTGTCTTCTTCATCAGAGGATTTCCTAAAAATGGATAAAATTCTCAAAGGTATTATGAGATATAGGGAAACAACGCGTTCTGGTCTGGTTGAAGAATTTGTAACAATCAGGGATAACCCACAGGTAAAAAGCGTAGTCTGCTACATAGATAATCTATCTCTGTATGTTTGTTATTCATCATAAAAATTTAACGATTTTTTTCCTTGGTTTGCAGCCAAAGGCCGTGTTTTTTACTTGTATGGACAGCAGAATGCTTCCTACAAGGTTCACACAAACGCACGTGGGCGACATGTTTATTGTTCGGAACGCTGGGAATCTCATCCCCCACTCCAAGTGGTTTGTTGCAGAAAACACAAACACAGAACCGGCTGCCTTAGAACTTGGATGTGTGATTAATAATATTAAGCACGTTATCGTCTGCGGGCATTCGGACTGCAAGGTCAGATCAAGTGTCATATTGTCTATATGACGGCCAAATTAAAATGAAATGTTTTTGTTGGGGCAGTGTGATACATGAAGTCCAGAGAATTGATTGTTTGCTCTATTTTTCCTGTTTTTTTGTGTAGGCAATGAATTTACTGTACGAATTAGATAAGAACAAGGAACTTGCAACTCCCGACCAACAAAAACTTTCACCTTTGAAAGGTTGGTTATGTAATCATGGCGCACCCTCTCTGGAAAAGTTTCGACATATACAAAAGTGTGGTTTTAAAACACCCCTTATGTTTGAAGCAGAACTTCCGACTAGAAGATTTGTAGCTTATATTGATCCAGAAGATAAATTCAACATTACTGATAAATTAAGTCAGGTAAGTTATCATAGTTTGTATTTAATTACTATTTAATTTGTAAATGTTGTAATTCATTTTAAACTTTTTCCAGATAAATACACTCCAGCAACTACAAAATATAGCCAGTTACGGCTTTCTAAGGGAAATACTCTTCACTGGAAAAGCTTTTATTCACGCTCTCTGGTTTGACATATACACTGGTGATTTTTATTACTTTAGCAGGCAAAAGAAAAGATTTGTTGACGTTAATGAAACGTCGTTTCCGAAACTTTTGAACGAAGTTCAGATGTTCTACTGTTAATCTGTTTTATAAAATATTTATTTATACATTCGAAAAATTGGTTACATTCATTCAAAGCAGCAAACTAGGTGATTTAACTAGGTGCTAGACTGGTAGGTGCAAATTCTCACAAAAGAAATGCCACTTTGTTAGCGCATTCAGACCATGACCATTCCCGACTGTGTGCTTCCAAATGAAATGAGAAAGACTTAATGTACAAGTTTTGCCAAACTTACAAGCAAGAGCTCGTGAAGAAGTTAGTTTGCTTTAGGTACTTAATTATGCTCAAGATACGATAAAATGAAGCAGGGTGCGAAAGAATTTAGCCAGATGTTTATTTTTACTTTCGATAAATCTATTTATTCAATTAGAAACAAAAGGATCGACTAGAGTACCTATATTTATATGTACTTGAGAGCAATTTATCTTTATATACCCTCAGATAAGACTACACATCCTACTTAACAACAATAACAAATATATTCAACATCACATCTAGATAAAGTGTCTAGTTTTCTTCAGTACCTAATAAATAGTGTCCATGATTCATTAAGCACGCATGACAAAACGAAATACAATACGCACAGAATAATATTACAATATTTCTATAAAATATCCGTAGTTCCAACTTTGTTTGGTTGAAATAGCATATTATTGTATTGTATAGTTTTCTTAATAAAGAACTAAATAAGAACTGTCACTATTGCTTTGAGGATTAGTGGCGCAACATGATAATAGTTATTTAATTTGGACAAAGTGTTTGCGTTAACAAAGTACAGTTTATATTTAATTGACATCTGGTCAGCATACAGTTACTGCATGCGGTTATTCGTGATAAAATGTTTACAGTGAAAATAAATACTAGAATGCAGACGTAGCATGAAACCAGAGACAAAACTTTTACGATTTCAAAAAGTTCGTGCACTACGCATAAATTGATCTTATTTTGCGAAGAAATTATTTATCTATTACTGCCAAGAGTTCATGGGTCCGCCTGGGCCTACTAAATTTTTTGGAATTTCCAGTCCCATCTGTGCTTTGATTTTTTGTTGAACTTGAGCTGCTTTGCGCAAACTAAGTTAGAATGACCATTTCTTGATAAGATTTGGCCAATTCAAGCGCTTTCTCTATTGCTATTATAGCCTCCGGTAAGTTCCCACTGGAAAAAAAATAAAAGTATATAAAATACATCATACTGTTCTCCAGCTTTAGTTGGTTCTACAAAGTGCAAAAATAATAGTTGTAGGTGACGCTTACGATTGTAATTCCAAGGTTCCTATTGTTTCATAAATGAACTCATTCCTATCATCAATTTTTAAGGCATCACGAAGCATTTTCAAACACTTGGCTTGGTCATTTGTCTTCTGATATACTGACATGGCTTTGTGAACGTAAACTTTAATAAAAAAAATAAATAGAATAAAAACCACAGTATAATCATACATTCATTCGAGCACAAACGTAGTTTAAGGAGGCATCAAATTAAATACCTGTTGCATTGGTGGGATCAAGTTCCAACACTTTACTGAAACTCATATCACTTTCTGCGAATAATCCCTGCTCCATGAGAAGCTGTTGAAACAAAGCAAACAGTTATACTAGCTTAGTATTTAACATGTAAATAAATACAAATTATTACTACTGTTTGCCTTAAAAATTATATACATTAGTAGCATATTACTTACCTGTCCATGTAAATTGACTACGTCCGGATCATCAGAAAATCGTTTTGCAATTTTTTCAAACTCTGTGATACTAGTCTTTTGGCCTTCAAAGTCACCTTGCAGTGCTGACATCCTAAAATGTTATGTACCATTTTGTAGCGACCCCTAGGCCAAAGTTAGGCTCTAAGGAAGCCGCACGGGATAAGGCATCTTGAGCCTCATTGATCATACCGCGAGTAAGATAAACCTTTTGAAATAAATAAAAGGACACTTACGTGTTGTTAAGTGGCCAATAAAATCACTTTTAACTTGCAATTGTGTAGTATCAGTTACCTGTCCTCTATGATGCCACAAATCTACGTTCTCTGGCCATAACTCTTCTGCTTTTTGGAAGAATTCTTCAAATGTCATGTCATTATCCCCAAGAAGAGACATGTAAGATGCTTTCTTGATCAAAGCCGAAGATTTAAACTCTTTGGATGCAGTAGAATAAATTATAGCATCAAGATCATTGACAGTCTCCTTTCTGTACGCAGATAAGTATCTAAAAGTTCCTCTTAACAGTCTTGCCTCAATGTTTTCTGATTTGTCAAGTTCTTCAGTACAAAGTGGGATGATTTTNTAAAAGTTCCTCTTAACAGTCTTGCCTCAATGTTTTCTGATTTGTCAAGTTCTTCAGTACAAAGTGGGATGATTTTGTCATAATTATGAGCTCGAAGGTTTTCTAATGCTCGTTGAAATGAAGAAAGTTTGCCTTCGGGTTCAACCGCACCCGGACTACCGTTTTCTACGCTCTTTTGTCGCCACAATTTTGTCACCGGATCGTTGAAGAATGATCTTAAGAATGAATTCACTGCATGTACAGATGGTACGATGGGAGGTTTTGTGTCCAAGAGTTTATTTGCTTCCTGGGTTCCTGGAAAGTGGAATTGCAAAAGTTTTAATGTAACTTGAGCTTGTATTATTAATTAAAGTACAAGATAGTGATAAGCAAGGTAATGTAATTAGACTTACCAATTAATTTAAGTGTTTCATCCGCCAGCATTACAGAGCTGTTACTTTGAAAGTTTTCCAAGATGCAGACAGCGGTAATGTCTTCCAATGCTTCATCTAAAAACCCAGTTACTTTATAGGCTTTGGAACGTCGATGGAGCGCCTTCACATATTTTGGATTTAAGCTAAGTGCATTCCCACATTCTTTTATAACCATTGGCCAATTACGACTGAAAATATAATAATAGAACAATAAAATCATTTATGTTGAATCTTGAATCTATGATTCAGAATACGTAACAAAACTCAAAATAAAAACTGACAAAAAGTAAAGTTCTGCATACCAGCTTTTCAAATACAGCTGCTCTATTTTGGAACAACATTGACAAAGTCTGTGCCCTGTTGTCGCCTGTCACCTCCGGATCATTTTCTAGTAGATCAATGGCCTTGGTATAGTTTTCCAGAGCTTGACTGTAATCGCCAGATTTGAATTTTTGATTCCCCACCTCCTTCAGAGCCTCATAAGGCGCTTTCTTCTTTGCGGCATCATCAGGCGACTTTTCCGGCGACTTTTTATCTTTTGACGCCTTCCCAGACGAGTACAGTTTGCTGTATATAAGATAACCTGCTGCCGCCGTTGCCACTGCGGCACAAGCAAAATATAACACTTGCTTGTTATCTTGCGTAACTCGCACCCCCTTCAGTTTTTACTAGGTTCAGAGTGGGCTTGGAAAGTGCCATAATCACCCTTGGACTCTAAACTTTTTTTTTAACAAATAAGTTGTACACCTCTCACAGTTATCCCTCCAATTTGAAAACAACTACTCCAATTAGTGTTACCACAACAAGCATGCCTCCTGATAATACCCGGCACACCCGTTGTCCTTCTCAATTTCTATCCTGTTGAATTATCGTAAACTTTTGTAGTTTCGGTGGTAGTGGTGGACGTGATCCTGTTGATACTCTAATCACAGCTAATTAACATTTTCAACAGCACCATAATAATATCAGTATAATCTTATATGAGCATGGTCTTTTATAAACTTTTGTAGTTTCGGTGGTAGTGGTGGACGTGATCTTGTTGATACTCTAATCACAGCTAATTAACATTTTCAACAGCACCATAATAATATCAGTATAATCTTATATGAGCATGGTCTACTTGAAATAATGATCTAGTTTTATTCACGTCGTGATCTCTTCGATATTTTTCCAGTCTGCTTCCACTTTACTCACTCACCATCACAGCCGACCACATATACAAACACACGCTGACTGACTGCTCTGGAGATCTTTTATAAAAATATCAACCATCACATTATTGCATGCCATTAATTTTCACACGTTGGCTTTAACAACAACAGACAACAGACTGTATATCACACGAACGCAGAGTATGCACTATACTAATGCGGATTGCGGACAGATTAATACCTTTTTTGAGTTTTCTTCCAGTAGACCTAACTTCAAATTTTATGATTATCTATCATCCATTCTCTGATTCTGATTAAAGATCGTTAAAACTGAAACCGTTTCATGTGCATCATCATGAAATCACTAACAAACTAACACAAAATTCACCTCTGAAAATTCACTGCATTTGTTCCAATTCCAGGCCATATATTCTCATTTGGATTGGACGGTTTTGATATTTAAATTCTTGCCCGTCTTCCCACACTGCAAGATTACTCTATGATATTTATGATAGCGACAGCTCATAGACTGTTGGTATAAGCTATGCAAACAGATGATTGAACACATGTGAGAAGTGCGAATACTGCGAATCGTGAACGAGTGCAGTGGCAGTCAGTCGGGGTCGGGGATCAGTAGTCAGTCAGTAGTAAATGCCGATTTTTTGCAGTTTATTGTCGCTTGTTCCACTGATAACATAATGAGATGCAGTTTCAATGATAAGATCACGAGTGTTTTTAAAAACCATCCATTCACCAGCCATTAAGTTAAAATATGAGATCTTACACGCTAAAGTCCATTTTGGATAAGGTTCCGGGAAAGAAAACTTTTGGATTATATAGATTTCTACCTTTTTTCTTTACCTTGGGGGCAGCATTGGAGTTTTCTATGATCAATTGGAAGGTTCACAAGGATCAGGAGGATCAGGTTAACTTTTGTAAGTTGTGTAAACAAATAAATTGTGGTTGGTTTTGTTATTTCCTAACTAATTCGTTTCTCCACCACCACCACATGACCCTAACTTTCCCTAATTTTTTCTTTCTTTTTCTTTTGTCATTTGTAGATCAAACCTTCAAAAGGCGTCGGGCAGAAGAAGCCGCAAAATTTATTAACGAAGCCAGTAAAATTGCTTCTTCCAAAACTAGTCAATAGGAAAGGACAAATTCAGATTTTACTAAAGAATTTGTTTCTTTCGTCCTAATATTATTCGTTTCGATTGGTATTCACTCACCACCATATATATATTATAAAGAATGCCTGCTGGGGTAAGTTGGGGTACTTATCTGAGGTTCACTGCTGCTGCAATGCTCAGTATGTTTGCAGGTATATACATAGCCTTATTAGGTTTCCAATTATTTGAAAATGATACCAATGGTATCAAAATAGTTGTCTGGCTTGTATTTATGAAATAATAACAAGGAACCTCTCATTGTTGTTATTTTCCAGGAGCTCAAGTAGTGCATTCTTTCTATAGGCCTTTGGATGACTTGGATATTTATGTCAAAGAGGAACTGAAAAAATACAAAGAAGACACGCAGACTGAGATAAAAGATAAGCAAACGTCATGAAGATGTTTAGACCAGCAATAAGAATTCTTATCTTCATTTTCATTGGAATCACCAACTCAGCATTTCAGCAAAAATAACAAAGGATGAGTACTTACGTAACGTATTAGTGAAAACAATATTCAATTGTAAGCAAGGTTTAGAAAGAAAGCTTTAGAGCATGCAAATAAAAACGACAATGGTAGTACTACCACCGACATATTTGTGTTAAAATGTGTTTTTAATGTCGTTTTTAATGTTTGTAACTTGTAAGGTAAAACGTTTGTTCAAGCTCTCCTGAAGTTCTTATGCTACATGCAGAGTAATTAGTGATTAAATTATTGGTTAAAAAGGCAAGATTCAATTTTATCATGAAGCTTTTTTACAGGTTGAATAGTAGAATTTAAAAAAAATAAAGTTATGCCTTGAATGTGTCTTTGAAAAAAACTTTGAAAAACAGCTTAGGAATAAGATGCCACTGTGTAAACATTAAATGTATTTCGCCAAATAATCCTCAATCTTTTCAGCTTGATATCTACGTTTTCCTATTCCTAAATGCATTATCTATTTATCATCCCAGTTACAGATAAGAACAGACATTTCTTCATAATAAATCTCACTGTGCCCCATATTTAGTTATCTGCCCATTTTCTGTACTTGCTACTTGTCAAGGACGCAAATAATCGGTCGCCACTCGCCAGCCTACCTAACAACAGTATCGTAATACTGCTCTTACTGCAGGATGTATTTTGAAACTGTAACTTTTTGCTATGATGCACGAGCATGAGAATACCCAAAAATATACCAATTTAAGCTATAAAATGCTGCTGGATATATTGAATTCGTATTTATGTATGAAGCCATGAAAAAATATGATCAAAGAGTTCAATTTCGGTTTAGCGGTTGTTTCTTTATCTTTTTTCAATTATAATCTTTTTTCTCGTACATATTGTGTATAGTAGTATAAACGATAGAATATTCAATATTGTGACTGGGATCAGAAGAATTTTGGGGTGCTATTTATTTGCTGTTATGAATAAGCGGCAAAGTTTTCACCAGCAAGTGAATCCACCATCCATAATCAAGTCAAGTCCGGTTGTGTAAGTGGAAAGGGATGAAGCCAAGTACAAAACACCTCCGACGAGTTCTTCAGCGTCACAAAGGCGTTGCATTGGTGTGTCATTAATCCAAATTTTTCTTACTGCAAGTAGCCCCTCAGTTCTATTTAGCTCTGTATCGACGTATCCACTGAAAATATGAAAACAATGAATTTGTGGCATAAGAAAAAATTAACATTTCACACCATGAATTATTATGCAACAATCAATAGGTTAGCATTAGACATTGAAACTTACGGTGAAATGCAGTTGACTCTGACACCACGATCGGCCCATTCAGTTCCCAATGTCTTTGTCATATGAACGACACCTGCCTTGGATGTGTTGTAAGCGACTTGTCTTTGTGGATGATTAACAATGGTGGCGGACATGGATGCGGTGTTGATAATACTACCTCGTCCCATCTTCAACATGTGCTTTGCCTCAGCTTGGCAACAGTAGAAAACTCCAGTGAGATTTACATCCAAAGTTTTGCCCCATTCCTTCTCGCTGGTATCTTCGGAATTGGAATGGAAAACAATTCCTGCGTTGTTGACTCCAATGTGAAGGTCGCCAAACTTGGCAAGAACCTTTTGTACCATGTCTTCAACTTCTTGCTTCTTGGACACATCGACCTTGATGGCCATGCTCTCAATGTTTTTAGCCTCAAGCTCTTTGACGACCGTCTCAGCACGGCTTACCTCAAGATCGGCAACAGCAACTTTGCATCCAGCTTCTCCTAAAGCGTGAGCCACTGCCCTTCCAATGCCTTGTCCACCGCCAGTAACAACTGCGACTTGTCCATCAAGAGCGAATTTGTTGAGAATGCCCTTTGAACGAACGGATGCTGTTTTGACAGATCGGCAACAGCAACTTTGCATCCAGCTTCTCCTAAAGCGTGAGCCACTGCCCTTCCAATGCCTTGTCCACCGCCAGTAACAACTGCGACTTGTCCATCGAGAGCGAATTTGTTGAGAATGCCCTTTGAACGAACGGATGCTGTTTTGACGATTTCTTGGGCCTTGGTAAGCTTGTCAGTGACCTTAGGATCAGTGGTGGAAGCGAGGGTCTCCTTGATAAGAAGCTCCAACTTCTCAAGTGCGGGATCTGTTAAGGGGACACAAAGAAAAAAGAATTACACACCGTTCATTAGGATCAGTGGTGGAAGCGAGGGTCTCCTTGATAAGAAGCTCCAACTTCTCAAGTGCGGGATCTGTTAAGGGGACACAAAGAAAAAAGAATTACGCACCGTTCTCTCCATATTCACTTGACCCATTTGAAACTGAGATAAAAAAATTGTGGAGAATGGGCAATTTCTCAAGTTTCCCCAAGGCAAAGCCATACCTCTTGCAGGCTCCATTTCTTTTATTGCTGGTAGTTCAGAGAACTTGATAAAGTAGGATATTGAGGAGAACCCAGGTAAAGCTGTCCAGGTAGCAAGAAGACGAAACGGTGAGTGAGAAAGATTTGAATGCGCACCGCAGCTTTTACCATTTTCAGCGGACCATCATTACTTCACAAGTTTCTTGTCAACCTTCAACTTGCGATAAAGCACAAATAATTTTTGCTGTCATAATGAATGCAAATGTGTTTATCTTTCAGTATTAGTATTTCTGCTCTATAATAACTTTTCTTCTTCGGGTATTTTAATATGGATGGTGGTGTGGTGGTAGATGCTGAACGGGAGCCAGTTTGACCAACCAATCAACTACGTCGTAAGGTGAAACCTCCTTTGGTGCTGTGCTGAGTGCGCTGGTACTAAACCAACCTAACATTTTTATGCATCATTGGTCGTGATCTGGGTTTTTTTGCCAAGAGAAAGGACATAGAGGTTGTGGAGAGAAGTTTACATGTTGATGATATACCTGCGTAGAATCTTATATTTTTCCATTTAAAAAGTGATACATACATAAAATTTGCGTAACATTTAGTCGTACAAGATAAAATCCAGCAGAGGTGAACAGATAGTCATGATGAGTTCGACACGTGGAACGAAGAAAATGGAAACTGATGTGGGATGTTTACATTACATTATCAAATTGCTTTCTAACTTTGCTTGCTGGAGAGTCCTGCCAGACCAGTCTGGATGGATGGACATGACGGGTTGGTAAATGGTAAGCATTATCATTACTTGTGTAGCCTTCAACCTTCAACTTTATTTTCCAAACTTCGGTTTATTATGTCGTACGATATAAGAAGAGTACCATAATTTCCACTGTAATTAATTGAGTAAGAGTGGAGGTCTACCACTTCACTACTCGATATTGATTGGCAAACCTTTTTGGCTTGTAGCAAAACTCTGTTTGTCGAATTCAACATTCATCGCTGCTACTTACTTTAATTGCAATTTCACGTAATTAATGTTTATGTTATGCGCATAATACTTTGTCAAGATGAGAGTGGATGCCTAACTTTAGAGTATTTAATTATAATTATTTTTCTTTGGAATAGTTTTGTAACACGCTGTAAACTTGGTAGATGCAGAATGCAGATAATAATGGAAGGATAGCGCTGGCGCTGCATAAAAGTATGAAATTATGCAATAAACAATAAA
>JAANSP010000951.1:0-17595 GCA_036850745.1 Homidia socia
TGTGATATCAGTAGGTGATAATGATAGCGATAACACTACACAGCACTAAACTAAACACCTTCCAACTTAATTTCTCTGAAGAAAAAATCTCAGGAGCACAGCACAACATTTTTTGCACTCACGAAATTTCACTACTGATTTTTAAACTACTTGAAGTCAGTCAAAGTCACACAGAGTCATGTGAAAATTATCTGCAAACATCATTGTCTGCAATGCAGGGTCCTTCCGGTGGTGCCAGAAAGAGCCTCCCTTTCCCGCACACGCAGACCTGGTAAATCGTTGGTTTTGGTCCAGCGGAAGATGAGTGTGATGTGGTGTGGGAACCACCACCGCCAATGCCGGAGAACGTGGAAGATTTCTGAGATGCGGTTGGCACTCTTGGCAGATAAATGTTGGGAGCATCTAGTCTTACCTGGGGAAAATAATAATTGTAATTAAACAAAAGGTTAAAATTGCGTTGATTTCTTTTAAAATAAATTGAAAATGCTGTGGACTTACAGATCCCTTTTTGGATTGCAATTTCAAATCAGTCAGACAATTAGCATTGATATCTCCCGCTCGGGACTCCATGTTGACGCCATGCAGTGCAAAAACATTCAGACTTCGTGTGGGTGACTCCAGTCTCAAATTTTGACCTGGTTCCGGCCGTACCTGAGGAGTTTGTACTGAGCCGTGGAATATGGCACCACCATCACCAGAAACGCGAAGAACCTCTGCTCCAACAAGTGCCTCCTTCTTCTCCACGGATAGCACCAGTCTTCCTCGCGAGTCTTGAATTTTTAGAGAGGAGGCCATCACCTCCAAACGCTCATCCCCAAGAAATAGTCTGCTGTTGACGTAGCCTTCGGCGTTTCTTGATAACAGACTGATATTCTTGGAGGACTCGATTTGAATGGGGTGCCCTTTTCGACTGGCTATTTTGGAGGCGACCAGTTTGTCCAGCACCATGGCTTCTCCGGAAAGTCGGATGCCGCCATCAAAGATGTTCAATGCGCCCATCCCATTCTACAATGAGATTTGACAAAAGAATACGACATTTGCACGAAAAACAGCTTTCCGAACATTAATTATTTACGGAAATATTAAATGAGTCTTGGATTTTTAGGGAGGAGGCCATCACCTCCAAACGCTCATCCCCAAGAAATAGTCTGCTGTTGACGTAGCCCTCGGCGTTTCTTGATAACAGACTGATATTCTTGGAGGACTCGATTTGAATGGGGTGCCCTTTTCGACTGGCCACTTTGGAGGCGACCAGCTTGTCCAGAACCATGGCTTCTCCGGAAAGTCGGATGCCGCCATCAAAGATGTTCAATGCGCCCATTCCATTCTACACGAGATTTGCCAAAAAAATATGAAATATCATTTGCACAAAAAACAGATTTCCAAACATTTAGTATTTTTACGGAAATATTAATTTTTGCATTTTTTTACCGGAGAGAAATGCATCACTTTAAGCATCCAAATGGACAGTGTCAAGTTGATTGACACGACCACCAGAAGAAGAGTCAAGACAAAAAGGAGACACCGGCGTCTCCATCCGTAGAGACCGACCAGATATTTTTCTTTACTGCAGCCCATCCCGTTTTTCATTCCACTTGTACCACTCAACCACTCACTTTCCATCACGCCGTTGTCTTATTCTCTTGATTTGCATAGCTTCACTTGTCAAAAGAGTACCTTATTTATATGGAACACAATCACATTTCACTTTGATCCTTTCGTCAAAACTTGATCACTTTCACCACAACGCAACAACAAACTGTTATATTGTTGCCCCAATCTATTTTCCAGAAGTATGACGATTCCTATCGTTCCAGATTTGTTGGTTTCAGTAGAGAGTTTATAAAAAGGGGTGTAATGAGACGTGGTTGAGGGTAACATTAACAACAGCAAAACACCCCAAAGTTTATGTTTCCCGACTACTCGGCACGGGAGACACCGCAACGGCAAGAGACGAAACAGCACTGAAGCAGGCTGGAGAAATGTTTGCCTATCCATCCCAAAAAACAACGGACTGCTCCATGCTTTCTCGGTAACACAAGTCATGCAGCATGCAAAAAAACACGACCACCCCAGAACCAGTTCGGAAAGATGCTACCTACCTATTACAATGTTAAGTGTGTACATTCTCGGGTGAATATCATTATTATGCATGGACAAAAAAGAGAAACCATTCAAAAGCAACACAACTTGAGAAAAGTGTAATATTTCCCCCTTCTCCTGCAGAAAAGCTGTGCTAGCTGTTGACCCTAATATGGAACTTAACTGGATAATATCTGGACTTGGTAAATACCAAATCTCATAATAATAATCAGGTTTCACTCAACCGGTGAGTTTTTAGCGTTGTTTCAAGTTTCAACTGCTGGTGCTGTCTATCACGTCACTTGTCTGACAGTAGCACAACTATAAGCTGAGCTATGTAACTGAAAAGCTAGATGACATGTTTTTGTCTCATTTTTGCAATAAATACACATGCTGTGTTTCTTGAACAAGTTTCCATAAAATTAAAATATGCAAGTAAATTATTTTAATTTTAAATAAGAATTGAATTCTAAAGAGAATGCCAAAAGTAATTGGAGGGTGCAAATGAGCACCAATTTGAGAAGTAAATTCTCACATTCTAATTTTGAGAGTTTGCTTTTCGCGCTCCTTGTTACCATTACTTATCTTTTAAAGTTTGTTTTCTTTGTCTTTTGCCTTTTAAAAAATGCTGAGAAATCAATTTAAATGAAAAAAACGAACCACAAATTGAGAAATTTTTATGATTTAATACACAAAGTTTTATTTCTAAACAGCCAAGAGGTTTCATGGGTGATAATTTGAAAGATAAATTGAAATCTTAGATAAAAAATCAGGCTGTTGTTGTTGCAATCTGTAATGTTTACCGTGGCTTGTAAACAGATATCATGACATCAGCTTCCATTATTTCTTTGACTGAAATCAAAATAAAAGAAAAAAAATATTTAATAAGGGTGATACACCTACCGATTCAAATTTGGTATCAAAATTATTTTCATCAAGTTTAATTTTAATCTCGTAAAGTATTTCCAAAAACTTACTGCACAACTTTTTTGTCGTAATTTTTCACGGATTTTGTTTTATTAAGTTCACGTCTCTCTTCCTTTTCCTTATCCACAACCTTTTTGGGCCTCTTGCTGGCTCTTACTGGACTTTTGGTGGGACTTTTCTTGTTCTTTCCACCTCCACCTTTTGAAGAGGATGTTCCAGGCGTCTTTTCATTTTGTGCTGCTGGCTGAAAAATTGTACTCACAGTTGTGCTCGCAGTTGGGAAATCGGCCGGTCTAAAATTATTTCAAAGAATAATTGAATTCGGAATTATCGTTTAAAATATTTTTATTTTTACAAGTTAATATTGGGACAATTAAATAATTAGTGAGTATTTACACTCACCGTCCTTTTCTTTGACTTCTCTCCAGTTGATGCTGACGCCGGTGAACATCCCTTTCAGCGGCAGTATATTCCTGATCATCCTTACAAATTCGGCATTTGTAGAGAAACACACTTTCACCAGAACCTTCACTGGCGTTATCACTGCTTCTTCCGCTCTGTGACATTCTAATAAATTAACGCAAGTCCTGAAACTATTAATTAACAACTGGTTAAACACGGTCAGTTTTTAAACTGAAGCAACTTTACTCAGTGAAACTGCAATTCAATCAGTTTGTGTGGCAGAACATATATCCTTTCAAATATTTGATTATCACTTAATATTTTACTCGCTGAAAGTTAAAGACAAAATGACTTGAGAATGTCCAGTTCAAGCTTATAAACCGAGAAAAAGGCGATGTATGGTTAATCGGCTAGTCGTGGTCGGACAAAAATATCTCAAGAAACAAAATACTTGACCAATTACGTTCTCGAAGAGTACAAAAAAGGTACAACACAACAACAATACAAATTGATTTTTTTATCAAAAGATTATGTTTTACAGACGGAATGAAGAAAAGGGTTCTCTCTACAATAAAAGTAAAGTCAGAGAAGGATAGCATGGGGCGTTCTATGAGGATGGAAAAAAGCGAAACCATTGTCTGCGTGCAAGAGTCACTATGACAAGGGTTTTATTTTATTATTACTGGTGTACACAATGTTTTGTACGCACAAAAAAGCTGTGGCTCTTTTCAACTTTACCTTTTGTTGAAAAAACCCAAAATTAAATTTGTGTGAAAAAAAGGTTCAGGGTCTTCTAAAATAGGTCATTTTTTACTGACTTTCTCAAAGTTCATTATCAATATCATTAGATATTTTATTGGGGGAGAAATGCTAAGTGAATAAAGTAAATTAAAAATAACAAAGAAACCCTAAAACATCTGGCATATGAAAATATTTACAAAACCGGATAAAATATTTAAAAATACAATTGTTATCAGCATCAACATATTTGGACTATTTATAGAACTTTCCGATTTATACATGCCCACAACAATGATAGGTAAATGATAAATACTCAACTAGTGTTCGTTTACTTCGTTTTACTTAGTTTTATGTGCACTTAAAAATTATTAAATTATATTGAATTATTAAATTATATCCCTTAAAATTTGCACAAATTTATTTCATACAGCAAAATTCAATAAAAAAAATTATTTCGAATAATTTGGGTCTTTTACAAATGAATAGTCCAAGATACCCCAATGCTTTATATATTTCTTTTTTGCTGAATGCTGCTCTTGAAAAAACAGAGTGAAAGGCAGGACTGAAAAATGCTAGAGAATATCCATGACCACAATACACAATTTTAACCCTTTCTCACTCTTTTTCGTCTAATATTCCGTAAAACATGCAGCAGAAAAAAGAGAATGGTAAAAGTCGTATATAGGTTTATAGAATGAACCAGGAAAAGTATAAAAAAATATGCATTCCACGGGAAACCCCACTCAAAATCCAACTTGAGTGGAGCACTCTTTTCTTTTTGTCTCAGGTTGTCAAGAGTGCGTGTTGTTGACACTAATCTTTGAATTCTCCAGTTGACTTTATATAAACAAATATACGTTCCATCATATAAAAGTAATGTACATTTCCATAATATCAAATTCCTCACTGCTCATGTTGATTACTTTGTGAGTATATGTTGTCTTGTCATTTTTGACAACATAATTTTGAAGCACAAATAATCAAACTTGTTGTTACACCAGCAGCTGCCCGAATAAGTAGCACTATTATTGTTTGTTGAGTAAGTTTATCAAGAAACTCGAAATAATGGCAATAATAATGATATTACCGAGCTCAAATAAAATTTCCTCCTAAAGAGAAAGGATCAAAGGAAAGAAAACACGTATGTGGGATTGCCCACCTTTCAATAATCTTGTCACAAGGCGACAAAGCACGTGCTGGAAATTACTACTGTTTGCCATATTATGTTTCCTCGTCAGATACTCACTTTTTTCGTCAAAGAAAAGTAACAAAGGCTCAACCAAGTGTTTTTTTAAGATTACAACAAAACGTCTGTAATTTTTTTCACTAAATGGTTACTACAAAAACAAAAGTCTTGTCTTTAACTTGAAGTATATAATACGACCTTAACTCCTGCCATTTGTAAAAAAACACTAAAACCGATTTTTTGTCCGCCTTAACGTTCATGTTGACATCAAACAAGCACAGAGTGTCCAACGGACACTTTGAGTTTGAGCAACAACAGTAATTCGTCCCAAATGCTTTTTAGCAGCAAAATGCTGGACATCTGGGATAAAAAAGATTACAGAAGGAAATGCAACGATATATTCCGTCCACACAGTCGAGAAGAAAATTTAGACGATCACTTCAACTGGCCAAAGCTTACGCTGAAGTTGACTAATCATCACTGCATGACCTCGCTTGCCATTTCCAAAATTTTTAAATGTCTTTTCCAAAAATAAAAGAATTCATGAAGCCCCGGTCATGAAATGTTATTCCTCACTTTCTCAGATAAAAAACTCAGTCGTTTCATCATTTAAAAGTTTTCATTTGCAACATCAGTAGGATGAAATGCTCTTCAAAAGGACTCTACATTCCTTTATCTTTAATCCCTTGTTAGCAGCTGAACTGTAATTAGGAAGGTGTAATGCGGTCTGTTGGGGAATAACAAAAAGTATCACAAAGCTTTATTGCTATGTTCTTGTAGTGTAGTGCTCAGAAAAAAGTTTTAAAAGCGACTTCTTGTTTTACGTTTCCAAGGATAACTTAATGACTTGTTAGTTGGAATTTCCAACTTGGAAACTCTTGCATTTATTGAATACAGACACGTACATTACCTACTCTTCTAATTACTTGTTCCTTTGAAAGCATTTAAAGGGAATAACAAAAAGTATCACAAAGCTTTATTGCTATGTTCTTGTAGTGTAGTGCTCAGAAAAAGTTTTAAAAGCGACTTCTTGTTTTACGTTTCCAAGGATAATTTGATGACTTGTTAGTTGGAATCTCCAACTTGGAAACTCTTGCATTTATTGAATACAGACACGTACATTCTTACCTACTCTTCTAATTACTTGTTCCTTTGAAAGCATTTAACTTTTTTGTTTCATTGTGAGCCTTTCTTAAAAGTAGTTAACAAATTAGCGTAAAAGTTTGTAATGGAGTATAGTACTTTACTGGAGGATTTAAATTTTCTGAAATTCCTTTTTTCTTACGTTTTGGATGAATGCATCAAAATTAAAATCTATTCAAACAAATTTTGAATGGACAAGAAGCTGGAAAGAAATCCTCTGGGAAAAAATGCAAGAAAGATAAAGCTATTCATTCAGCGGTTGTTGTCTTCAATGTTTGTTTACTCTTGCCAAACAAGTCAACTCTGGCGTCAGTGTAATTTGATATATTTACAACTTTGTTTCCATTTTCAACTTTTCCATCATTAAATTATCCACATTTTCTTCTGTATGCATCTCTCACATTACAAGATTCAAAGTAAACAAGAGAAAATCACGTAATCATCCTTGCTTTTCAGAAAAGACATATAATGGCTGAGCTGAGCTATCTTTTTTATGGAAAGGTGCAAATGGGAACAAGCAAAATGACGCACACGGAAAAGTAATTTGAGCTCCTTATTTTTCCTTCCATTTTCACTACCACTCCCACAAAACATCAGAGGGAAAAGGTTGCCCTGTAATTTACCAAACAAAATAACCTTGTTTCTTTTTGGAAAAGACTATTTAAACATACGTACATGTTGCCCTCTCATTTTACTTTCAGTTGAAAAGCTTTTTTGTATCAAGTCTTTGCTTTTGGCTTTTAGTATTGTTCACCTTTTCTCCGAGGTTTTGTCAATATTTGAGCCATTACATATTCATTATTGTTGTGTAAACACTGTGTGCAGTCAAAAATGAGAGGGTAAAAAACATCACAAGATTTGCCGCGTTTGCAGATTATGGATAAAAATTATGTGTTGGTCAAAGGAATAATTTATTTTGCATATCTTTTTAAAAACGTGATACAAGCAAAAGTTTAGAATGAATTATTAATGAGGACTGAGAATGAAATTATAATCCCTGGTAAACATCAGTTTTTGGTCTTGATTTTTTAAACATAATCATCTATTTCACTATATTTTGTTTTAAAATTTACAAAATATTAAGACAATGCCAGCATTTTCAGAACTTTGAAGCCCGAAATAAAAAGGAAGCTTATACCACTTTTTTAGACAAGCGTTCCTGTGAAATTACTTACCATGCATCTAATTTTCTTTGTATTTTGCAGTAAAACTTGCAAATTTTGTGCTGAAATGAAATTGTTGTGGCTGGCAATAATAAAGGAGGAAAGCACTTGAGAAAAAAATATCCAAAGAACGATGTCAATGTTCTGACAAAAGCCCGAATAATTTATGCCTTGTCCTCTCAGTTTCTCTTAAAAAGCGACATTTCTTGTCTGATGACGATGCAGCGTATGTCGTCATTATTCCCAGATAAAAATGATGAATGGGTCAGCAGTTGGGCTGAGCTGGACTCTCAGCAATTCTACAAAGCTTTTTATGTACATACATATGTACAAGCACAAGTCGTTGTGAATATTTAATGCAGCAAAAGAGCTCTCATGATTGAGGATGATCTAGCACCATGAAAAAAAGCTTTTCACTTGAAAGCCGCCATTACTACCTTCAGGAGGGAGTGTCGGTGAATTTGTGAACAGAAAGAAAAAAAGGCTTTTAGCTGTATGTAACTGTCAGGATGTCACCACTTTGAATTGTAAATGCCTTTTGTGTGTCTGTCCTCAGCTCGTCGCTAAGGATTTGGAGAAGCTTAGGTTTTTTCAGGGGAATTGTAATAATTGCTTGCTAACAAGCAAGATTTTTAAACTGGCGTCATATTATTTCTAGTTCAGCTAACGAGCTTATCTTCCATCAGAATTTTTTTCCAAATGAAACGAAATGCTATTGATTATTTTTTAAAGGTAAAAAATGCTAAAGCATTGCGTCAAATTCATGTTACAAAATAAATTAGTGTTGAATATTTTGTAAAAAAACGGCAAAGCTTCCATCATTCCTAGAACAAGATATCTTTTAGTTTCAGCATTAACGAAAATGTCTCTAGCTAGCAAAATTACAAATCCTCTTTCTTCCCCGATGCTTTTATTCCTGAGCACGGGCACTGGAAACGTAAGTGAGGGATCAAGTTTACACTCACTGGGGGATATTGAGCCAAGCCCAATGACAGCTTACTCTGCAAAACTTTAACAAGACTGCTGCTGCTTATGTGTGTTGCAATGGGACCGGATCAAGCAAACCGTTTCGGTATTAACCAAACTTTTGGGTTTACAGGCATATATTTTTTTCGTATGGAGAGAGTAGCTTTCTGGGAGATATTCTTCCCCTCCATTTTGTTCATTGTCAGTATCATCATATTTCCAACCACCAGATTAACCCATACAACAAACAACATGAACCGAAAAATGATGCAGTGTAAACGTCACCAAGTTTATGATCGGCTTTAGCATTTTTTTGCTTTTCGTAAGCATGCAAGAATATGCTGGATCAAGTCATTCATTCAGGAAGAAGGAAAACGAAACACGACGTGGATTTTTTTCCTGTGACACAATTATTTTTCGCATGGGTAACCCGGCAGATTGTCTTGTAGTTTTTTTAGGTTTTGTTGCCAAAGAGCAACAAAGCCAGTGAGATTCAATCTTTTCTCGGTGTATCATCTCACACGCTTCAATGAGCTGTTCCACCGTTTCAACGAGAAATATTTTCATTGTCAAGTCATTCAATCTTTTTTTTACTTTTCTGTCCCGACCCGGCCAGAAAAAAATTGTTTGGTGCTTTATGGAAAACACGTCTACTTTGATTATAACAACAGCAGTGAAATACAAGTTGGTCGCCCAATGAGAAGAAACATTGGGGCATGTTGAGATTTAGAGTTTTTCTTAGCAAGCTAACAAGACAAAATAAAAAAAAGTAGTTTCATCCATTAAAGCAGCTTGGCAAATAGACAATCAAATTTAAACTCAAAAAAATACTTGACGTGTTTTAATCACATAATACCCTACACCTACAAAATATTTTCCAGATATTGCTGAACACAAAAGTATAATTCTTGGTCATGGCATAAGTCATTCTTGAAGTTTTATCCAAGCATTTTATTTTATTGTGATACAACTTGTATCGTGCAAGTTTTTTCTGCTATGACACCTGAGCACTTTTAAAAGTGTGAGTGTGGAGTAAATATAACTTCATAACTTTAAATTGTTTCTAAAGGGTTTAAAACTCATTTTATTCTTTTTGGAATTTCTCCATCCTTTTGACATTACTTTTACAAAGCAAAAAAGACCCTTGGAGACCAAGACCAGAAAGGGCTAAAATGCTTTTATTATTTACTCTTTCAAATTTTCGAAGCTTTCCTTATTTCATAAAAGCGCTAATGATGCATCATCTTAAGGCATTCTATCAACTTTTTGTACAACTTTATCCTGAAAAGGGACGAGCAAAAAACTTTGGTAACTGCCCCTGGAAAACACTTTCCAATCCACAAGGCTTTACTTCATTTACCTGCTTTTTTCCCTCCACTACTGTACTCTTGGGAATGGAAATAGTAAAGTTTTGCATTGCGTTCTCAAAAAAATCAGATTTACAGATATTCGCATTCCTGTTTACATTTCTTGAGTGTGGGCTCGTGTTTGCTGCACGATAAGAAAAACATTTACGTAATCTTCATTCCTCTCTTATCATGTTGATGTTACAACTTTATCCTGAAAAGGGACGAGCAGCAAACTTTGGAAACTGCCCCTGGAAAACACATTCCAATCCACAAGGCTTTACTTCATTTACCTGCTTTTATCCCTCCTCTGCTGTACTCTTGGGAATGGAAATAGTAAAGTTTTGCTATGAGTTCTCCAAAAAATTCAGATTTACAGATATTCGCATTCCTGTTTACATTTCTTGAGTGTGGGCTCGTGTTTGCTGCACGATAAGAAAAATATTTAGGTAATCTTCATTCCTCTCTTATCATGTTGTTATCACTGGTAGACAGGCAGACTGACGGGATAAAGCATTACATTTTCAGCCGGTCAATGCTCCATTATCTGATATATCACTGGTAGACAGGCAGACTGACGGGATAAAGCATTACATTTTCAGCAGGGCAATGCTCCGTTATCTGATAAAAATGTCTGATATTAAATTTTTTCAATGTTGGATGATATCCTTCAACGGTTGTTTTTCCATTGAACTTGAATGTTTATCGACCAGACACACGTCAAAACACATTAACTGATAAATAAAACACGTGAATCATCACTGACTTATAATGAGGTTCCCATTTTTGTCTCATAATTCCACAATCACCCAAATGAGCTTGCTGACTTTTGGAGTTATCATTTACAGTGCACGTTAAACATTGAAATATCGTGGAAATACAATTGTGTCAATGCCGCGTTACAAAAGAATAATGTTATGGCGGGGAAACAGCATAATAGCGACGCTATTATAGCGTGTCAGTTCGACAGACCTCAAATGTTTTTTTTCCTCTCGTCACGTCATTTTTACCGTCCCATAGTTGATGGAAGCTACAGAAACAGATGCATGTCAAAATGTTTACTGCAAACAACAATCTGCTGTCGCCTTTTTTAATTAAGAACTCAAAATGACAAGATTTTACATGAGACCTGGAACACAGGTACCTACAAATAATTAAATGTTTGTTCCAAGATAGAATAGCTCATTTTAAACTTGGGCATTCAAAATAATCTTGCTATTCGTCTCGAAAAATCTTTATTTGAGTCTTGGACATGGTGATTTAATTAATTTACAATGAGATGCAAAAATAACGAGGAGACCACAAAAGTATGCGTATGCTCAGTAATCAAACAAGTGTAACCGTTCAATCGTAAGTAACACAAAGAAACAAGCGTCAACAAGAACAGAGTAAAAAAATATTTTTTTATATTTTGCAAGCGCCTATTTTCAGAAGCATGAATACTCAAGTCGCAGATTGAACATTGAACTCAAAGGTTGAATTCTTGAATGCTGCCATTGAGGAGAAAACACCGCTTTATTAAAGAAACAAAAACAACAAAATATCCTAGATAAATGAATGGTTAATTTATATTTCTAAAAAAGGACCTTGGTTTAACCTGTAATGGCTAATTAGAGTAAAATCTACAAGTTTCGCCGAGTGAACAAGCGGCTCGTCAAAAATACATATTATTTTGTAGTCATAGATTTTAGTATATTGTGTGTTAAATTTAAATACGCGAATGCGTGTATAATTTTCTTGTTTGTTCTGTTTGCGCCAAAAGGACTAGAAAAGTGCAGTCGAGTTGTCTGGTGCTGCACTGAAGAGGGTTATTGTTGAAGCATGAGGCAAGCATTGGTAGTTAGTAGAGAGAAGTATAGTTGATAGAAGTCAGTCTGACTTGTAAGAAGTAAGTAAAGAAGTTGTAAGAGTGTGATAGACGTACAACGTAGGTCTGCCGCGAGTGAAATCTAATTCTTGGTGCATTTAATTAAGTTGTATAATTAAATAGTAGTTGTTAATCAATAAAAGTTGAGCATATTGATGGCTACAGTTAAAATAATCATTTGTGTTTGATTGTTTTATTTATTAATCATTTTCTTTGAATTTTTGTGTTGATATTGCCAGTCAGACAGGCAGTGTGCATTACAGGCAAGGAATAAGTCCTAAAGTGCATCTTCATCATCATAAACTTTCAAAACCCCCACAAAATCGAACCAAGGACCTAATCCGATCACTGAGATCATTTGAAACCCCAACAACAAGTAACACGAATATCTGCAGTAAAGAAAAAAATAAAAAAATATTTGTTGGTATTATAAATCTAAGCATAGCTGCGTTGCATGAGGTGCATATCCGTTTAGAATACTGCAGCTACTGAAGTAATGGGCGCGCGAAATTTAAGCTAGGAGAGTCCAAATTTAATACGGGTTGCAAAAGAAAGCCTATAAATCTAGTTTTCTCATTGTTTTGCAAAAATGATTAAAATAAATATTCAGTAAATCTTGGTAGCCTTTCTATTCTCTAGTCTTGTCTGTTTACAAAATAGCTTGTGAATAACAAGAAAATAATTTAGTATTGACTGCGATTGTCTATTTACAATTGGCAGATAAAACTGTTTTTGTTTTTTCTGCGCTTAGTAGCTTTGGTGTTCAATAAGTTTTTCATTAGTATTAAAAGCAATGTCTGGTTTTCGCAATGAGCCGATATAACTTTTTTCCAAATACTGAAAAGTTAATGGATGGTAACTTTCATATTAAAATTTAGAAAGCTGAAGTAGCACAGTAATAAAACATTAAATCGGTAAAAAAGAATCGGCTTTGGCTGAACAAAAATTTAGCTAGCCCAGCTTATTTCTTTCTACTTTGAAATTGTATTTCTATTTCTATAGTGTTTAAGGAGGACGTGACAGCTCCGATTGTTTTAATATTTTCATCTTAAAAATAAGCCAAGCATTGTACATGTAAATTTGAATTACACAACTGTATAGTGCTTTATTTCTGCAAAAACAACACCAATGGAAAATCCTTTCGTTGACAACATTTCTTTTCTGAAAATTGGTCGTATCTTTGCAAATCAAAAAACGATTTCAATCCAAGATTTAAAGGTGTTTTTGTAATCTATAAAAACCTTTATGTTTTTGTGAAATATTTAATTAAAACAGAACGTTGAAAAAACTCTTTAAAGACCGGTAGAAAAAGAGAATAACGCAATCAGTTTCTTGATTTTTAGCGTAAGTTAATAACTTCGGTAATTGGTTAAGTAGAAACCCGTGCATATTCACTATTCAAAATTTTAATATTCTTAAATTGGTATTTAGTATTACTTCAAACATCAAATTTTTGCATCGGGAAATTGGATGGAGTCAATCCAAAGACTCAGAAGGGCACTCGCTAAGCCAAAGGCCCTATTGTTATGGATCAAGAAAGTAAAAATCAAACACTGGGACAAAGTAACACTAAGGGACCTAATCCATCGTCATTTATGGATTCTCAACAAGATTCCAGGAAACTGTAAAATATTCCAGCCAAGCGTGTCGCAAGATCGTGCTATAGAAGTTAACGTGGATACAAAGACGTTTATGTGGTTTGCAGCTCTGAACACTGCCAATGTGGCAAACTGTCTCCTTAAAGCATATGTTCTATTTAATGCTTTCTTTGGAGAAAAATGTTTGATCAAAGCTGACAACCAGTTTCAGATGGCTCTTAAATTTATTATTTCCTTGGGTGTCTTGATAGCAAACAATTTCATTCTTTTAAAATATGAAGCAGTCGTCAACGTTATCAATAACGTTTGCCTTCTCTTTGACGTAAATGAATCTGTGTTCATTAAAACAGTATTTAGTTACACACCCATCTTCAGCTTTGTCACAATAATCCTGATCAGTATTGTAATTGGCCGAAACGAGCATGAGTTTTCAGCTATAATGCCAAAGATTACATATAGTATACACATAGCTGTACTAGCTTTCGAAGTCTATAGTCTTACTCTCTTTATCACACTTGGAATGTTTGTCGTTGTATACGGCATGTTTCTCAGCTACATAAATATCTACTGTGTATCTGAAAGTTTGCTTCATTCCACAAAGGAAGTAAGAGCCTTCACCCCGACTGCAATGTTGTCGTTGCTACAGACAAACAAACTGCACCTTTTATACACAGGTTTGGTAAATGATTGTTTTCAAAAACTGTTGGCATTGCCAGTTTTGGTGTTTTTTATTATAGACCTTGTATTTTACGGCGCCCTTCTTATGAATAACAAATTTGTGCAAGGCGCGTCAATGGAAACAATTTGCGTTGCCTTTGTAATGCTAGTTAATGGCTATGGCTTTGCGCTTATTGGCCATTCATTCCCATCAAAATGTAACTCTGTTAGTTGCGATATTCAGAGCAAATTAAAGTGGCTGTTATCCGATGTAAAAAGATGTAGTTCAGCTGCTAGCTTCCGAGAGTGCAAATACATGCTGAAGGCGTACACAACAGTCAAATTTCGATTTGGATCTGTCAATGTTTACGAACGTTGCACTCCAATAAATTTATTACAATTTGTAGTTAAGAAAACAGTTGCAGTCTCCCTTCTTTATTCATAAATTGTCTGATTTACGTTAAAAAAGCTAAGAAAATGTTCTGCAGTTCTCACTGCAGAATGAATAGTTTGTGTTTAAAATTTACAAAATTTGTAATTTTATTAAATTTTTTTTAAATATTTAATTTTTATTTAAATATTTAGTATTTTATGAGCGTAAATATTAAATATTTACGCTCATAAAATACCAAATATTTGCACAAATGGTGCGTTAAACTTCATCTTATATCTGCTATAAGATGCACTAGCGCTTTACTGCTTAATCTTCTTATTCTTAGAGCTCTTCAAGCGGTTCAAAGTTACAAAAACATCTAATAGAGGTAGGCGAGGTATGTAAATAGGAATACGAATAAGTTTTTTGTAATTGGTGAGTGCACTAAATACAATCGTAAAAATTATTTGAGATGACTGAAACTTTTTTTCTCCAAACAGTTCTTGCTTTTAAAAGGAACTGTAGCTATTTATAGATATACATACATAAAAGCTTATTCAGGTACTATGTTAATTATATTTATTGTGTACTATTTGTAAAAAATTGGTCAGCATTAAGTAAAGAGGTTTTTAGTTGTTCGTTCCAGCTTTGTAATTTCCACTTATTGGCTTGCTCGTTTGCAACTGTGTGTTGGCTTTGAGTAAAATAATTTATATTCACCATAATTTTCTGACTTTTGGGAAACTCAATATATATTTCCCTATTTTTATACATTTTTATAAATAATATATTTTCTATAAGTGTTGATATCTGAGTTGTCAGGTTGCAAATAGTTTAAGCTTGATTAACGACCATTTTACATTACCCTGCTGAAGTATCAAAAAAACCAAGCGGTGACTGGGAGACCAAAAATCAGAAAAATTGAGTGGCTATTTCAAATCTAACAAATGCAGCTCACTTCTTTGGGCTTTCAAAGGGCTATTTCATCGTGTTTCCTAATGCTGACAAAAGGTTCCAATGTAGGCATGTCAATCTGAGTGCTCAGAGTTGTGTTGCTTGAGATGTAGTGCACTACCGTTTAGAAAGCTGCAGTTATTGAAATAATGGGTGGGGCGGGCATTGAAGTTAGGTGAAGCCAAACTTTATATAGGTTACATTAGTGTGCTACTAAACCTAGTTTTTTATTGCTCTGTTTTTAAAATGAATATTCGCTCAATCATGCCAGCTGTTCTATTTTTACGTCTTGTAAATCTTGTTTATAAAATAGCTTGTTAGCTATCAGTTAAATACTTTAGTATTGATTACATCGTCTTTTACCCCATAGGTTAGTAAATCTGACAAATATTTTTGTTTTTTGTGGACTTTCCTTTGGTATTTAGCTACTTTTTCATTGGTAGTAAAAGCAATATGGGATTTTTTGCCAAAAATCGATAAACATTACCTTTCTTGAAATTTTTGGGAATAAATGGATGTCGATGGCTTTTACAATAAATTATAAAAAGCTGAAGTAGCACAATGACCGATCATTAACTGGTGGAGCAGGCAGTCAGTAAAAAACCAAATCTAACCAAATCAGTCCATTTATTTCCCTTTGATGTTGCATTTCTCAAGTTCTTAAGTAGGACGTGTAAGTTAGAAAAGTTTTAAAATTTCATCTCATTAAATAACTCAAGCATTACCCTGTAAATTTGAAATACAAACCTGAATGATGTTTTGTTTTTAAAAAAGAGCGAGTGTTCAAAAACTGTTCGTTGAGAACATTTTTTGCAAATCAGTTGTGTCTAGGTAAACAAATTAAAATCCACAAAAAACTTTGAACAAAATTTGAATTTCATACTATCAGGCTCTCCCCTACATATTTATCCTTAGAAAGGTTGCATAATATGTTATTATTAAGTAGCGAAAGCTTTTGAGCTACTTTATAAAAAATGTTTGCGTCTGTTCGTCTGTGTACATGATTTGTCGAAAACGATTAGAGCTTTTTCACTTGTTTTCAGTAATCGGTTACTAGGGACGTCTTCTCAGACAGATTTAATTTTCAGTCAAATTGGTCAACGATAGTCGTTAAAAAACGTCAATTTTTGAATGTTTCCAACTGATTGCGAGAAAATATTGGTTCAAAATTTCTTTCGCTTTAAATTTAATTGAAATTACAATTACAAACTGCAGCCCGATTTGGCTACCTACATTTTAGTTTTTGGGTTTATAGATTTCTTCAGAGTTGGGTATCAGTATCTACTGCAGTAGCGAAAATACTGAAGTATCAGTAGCAGTATTTCTACTGATACTGGTACTGTTACTGGGAGAAAAAATATAAAATACTGCTACTGCTACTGAAAGGAAAAAAGAAAAAATACTGCTACTGCTACTGAAAGGAAAAAAGAAAAATACTGGTACTGCTACTGAAAGGAAAAAATTAAAATACTGGTACTGGTACTTCTACTGAAGAAGTTTTAGAAACTCGATTTAAGCTGGCATTTTCCCTGCCATTGATAGATTTTAACGTTAATAATGATACTTTTACTGGTACTTCTACTGAATTTTAAGGTTTTTCAATACTGATGCTGGTACTTTTACTGGGAGAAATATCATAAAATACTGGTACTGAGACTGCTACTGAAGGAAAGATTGTAAAATACTGATACTGCTACTGCTACTGAACGAGAGATTGCAAAATACTGATACTGCTACTGAACGAGAGATTGCAAAATACTGATACTGCTACTGCTACTGAAAGAAAAAATCTAAAATACTGGTACTGGTACTTCTACTGCTGAGCATGGTCGATACCCAACTCTGGATTTCTTAAAAGTCAAATATAAATGCCCAAGTATTTTAGTTGGCGAGCGAAGCGAGCAAAATTTTTTGAATTTGGATACAGAATATTTGCAAAACTCTCATTTTAACTATATAATATTTGTAAAGCCTTCCATTGCCTTCGCGTGGTACGGCCCCTAATTCGGTACGGCCTGGAGACTAGTCTCCACTTCTTGCCAAAGACGGATAGTCCCTGATACAATCTCAATGGCATGCAAAATACCTAAGCCCACTGTCAAATCTGTCATCTATGATTGTGGAAACAATGACAAGCGAGTCATTTTATTTAAAAAAATCTAACTTTAGTACCTACTGTTTGCTCTAAAG
>JAANSP010000952.1:1632-17592 GCA_036850745.1 Homidia socia
AAAAAATGCATATCCTTCATAACAATAATAATAATAATAAGCATGCAGTGTGCTATACCATATTATTATTATTATTCCGTTTTCCGCTACTTTATTTTTTTTCTTCGCCAATACTTGGAAATGTATACCAATGTACATATATTTTTACTCCTATTGTTCAATGGCCTCATCTCCTCTCTAGATCTCCTCTCTGTCTATATTATGTGTTTGTAGTAGGAGTAGTAGACCAGTGAAAGGAAAAGCGAGAGAGAGAAAAAAAAATCCTTCATGTGTGTGTGGCTGTGTGGATACATTTTTATTATTACATTTCTCTAGCCAAGCTGAAAGAATATGAATAAGTAAGTAAGAAGGAGACCAAGTGGTGGTAGCATGATCACCAGAAAAGAAATGGAATTAGGGATCGTGAACGATGTTGTTGGTGGAGGTGGTAGCAAGAGAGAAAGAAAAAAAAAATCCTTCATGTGTGTGGCTGTGTGGATACATTTTTATTATTACATTTCTCTAGCCAAGCTGAAAGAATATGAATAAGTAAGTAAGAAGGAGACCAAGTGGTGGTAGCATGATCACCAGAGAAGAAATGGAATTAGGGATCGTGAACGATGTTGTTGGTGGAGGTGGTAGCAAGAGAGAAAGAAAAAAAACCGATACTCTATTCTTCTTCTTCTTCTTTTAAAAAAAAAGTCTGATCGTTCTCCTTTTATATGTATATCGTGTATGCATGCATGCGTTATGATTATTATTATGAAAAATGATGGAGAAGCATGAAATCGGCATATCCCTTCTTTTCCTGTTTTTTTAAAGAAAGGAACAGAAAAATTTTTTTTTAAAAAAAGTCTGATCGTTCTCCTTTTATATGTATATCGCGTATGCATGCATGCGTTATGATTATTATTATGAAAAATGATGGAGAAGCATGAAATCGGCATATCCCTTCTTTTCCTGTTTTTTTAAAGAAAGGAACAGAAAACACACAAGCTCATGCATACAGAGAGGGATGCACTGACTGTCACATCATATATATTAAACTTTTTATTTTTTACGGGCATTTTCTTCTGCTACTGGTGACTTGACAAGAAAAAATGAGAATCCCTTTTCCTTCGCTCTTACTTTTGGGTTGCTTATTATTACTTGCCTACCACTTTTCCTCTTTTTTCTCCTACAGTGTTTATCTCTTGTAAGAAGAGTTTCGATTTTAAGGAGGGTTATATTTTGGAGACCTCGTCCAAGCATTGTTTCTTTCCAAGTTTGGGTCAATAATACGTGTGTTCTATGCCAATTATTTTCATGCATTTTTAAATGAAATGTGCGGGTAGCTAGGTATTGTATTACGACAAAAACAAATAAACAAATAATGCATGTGACAAAATAAACGTTGTTTTCCGCTGGGGACACCAAAAAAGGAAACTAACAATTTGTTTGAATGTTGTGACATGGCCAATATCCTCTTTTACTTTTTTCTATTTGTCTGATGATTGCATAGGTAATTTATTTGCAGTGGATTTTTATTAGATTGCGTCATCTTTTGAATTTGAACATAACACAATTTATAACACAAGGGTGATTGCAGTTACTGAATTTTATTTTTATTCGTTCAAGTCAAGGTAGAAAGTACCACGAGTCCTGTAGTCACAAAATTCACCAAAGATTGCCTTTTCTTTGCACGGACATGTTGTTTTCCACTCCAGCAGGCTTTCACAAGCGGCAAGCAGACAAAATTCGATTGATGGAGAGGGAAAAGAAAAAGGGAGCTTTGGAGTGACTGCATGTATTAAGAACTGAAGACATGACATAAATAAAAATATATTTATTTAGTGTGATTTGAAGACGTGAAATTAAAAATTATCATTTGAAAATTAAATTTGCCGAAGCAGTATTTTACGGACTTACCCACAGCAGCATTTTCATTTTGGCTTTGTCCATACTCAACCAGGCAGGGTTTCTGCAGAGGGCCCCCTCCGTTAGCTGTAAACAGGATTTACTCATTCATTAGTTTTATTTGGCTAAATTTTCATTATAAAATAACGCATAAATCAAAAAATTACGAAAAAAGTCAACGTGTCCTATATTTTTATATATTCCCAAAGCGCCCTGGTTAGTATGAATTATATCCACAAACTTGGCATCCTCGGAGGACAATTGTCTGGAAGCTATTCGAAGTCCTTGATAAAAACTAGGTCCTGTGGACAGTAATGTTATTTCCAAACGTTTTGAGCAAACAAATAGCCGTGTTTTATACATGTTTCTGTTAATTTACATTTAGTGTATACCTGCAGGATCCAGCCCTGAAATCCTCCCAACAGTCTGTTGCCCATCGGTCAATTCCTTTAAAATGTTTCCTGCGTTTCCAGACACATGAGAACCCAGTGAGAAACCGATGAGGTGAACGTCATCCAAACTTCTCACCATACCGTACTTGAAAAGAAACATGACAAACTCGGCAACCCTTCTCCCAACCACAGGGACGTTGTGAACGGCAAATTGATAAAAGATATTGCCTACATCACCAGAAAACTTTGGATCGGCAAGTTGACCCCAGTCCACAATTATCACGTTGTACCCAATTGATGATGCTTCTGGGGTATCGCGAGATCCATGGATACCACCACTGGCACTAGCAGCAGTAGGCCTGGCTGCCAATAATCGCTGCTCATGGAGCTCTCTCGTGAGATACGCATTTTTTATCTGTTGAACTGGCTCGGAAATGTGATGATTTGTGAACCCATGAATGATGATTTTCAACGGCAGGTTGGATCGATAGTGGGATTTTTTAAGGGATGCAGGATCTCCATAAACTATCTCCTCCACAAAGTCCTTGTTCCTGAGTTAAAAAAAACATTGTCAAAATAGATGGATCAATGGATGAATAAATCAGTTTGAGTTAAAGTTTGAAAACGAGCTAATCTTATGCAAATAAAAACTTACTCTGGATTTGGATACAAGTAAAACTTGACATTATCCGGATTTCCTGAAATGATTTTATCCTCGACTATACCATAAATACTTGCGGACGCCTTGTCTTGTATCCACTCCCACATTGATGAAAAGCATCTAGCAAAAACACTTCGATTACTCCCACTACCCACTACCACCACCATCCACTACATTATTTCCTGCCACCTCAGTGGCAGTTGTCACATTGTTGAGTCCTTGCCCATGATGAACTTCATGATCACTCTTTTTCGCCTCTTGCACCAAAATTTCTACCGCTGCCGAGCAATAAACACTGATAAAAGACGACGTCACCACCACTCCAAACAGAATCCAAAATCGGAATGAAATTGACATAATGATCTCTTTTCTCCCCGATAATTTCTACGACACAAAATGTGATGGTGGAACCAAGGTGAAAATTTGGTTTTAACTGAAACATTATTAAGCGTACGCATCTTCCTTTTATATCCCTCACTCAAAATTTTCATCACTTTGCCGTTGCATAGCTGCAGTATGCAGTAATAAATGAAATGCAACAGTAAAATAATAATAAATAATAATAATAATAAGTGGCTGCTGTTGCCACTTCACCTTTTTAGTTTCTCTCTTTTTTTCATTTATCAAAAATATGCATGGTAAACAAAAGTTTTGTTTTTCTTAAAAAAATACATAAAGCGACAAATTCTTTTTGAAAAGTGAAACTGCATTTTCCACGTCCTTGACCTTGACCCTGCATAGAAACATAATAATAACAGAACCGTATACCGTGCATATTTTTTATTGCGTATTGTGCATCTTTGTTGCAGCAAGCAAGGTAATAAATATGTGGAACGTGTGTCTGGTGTGTGGAGAATAATACCTAGGCATTATCTTTTCTAATCGCCAGAGAACGCGAACAGAAAAGAAATGAGAATGGAGACAAGAGACAACAAAGCCGGGTGAGTGAGGCATGTAATCATCATAAGTTCCATATAACAGACAGACAGAATGCAGTTGTGACGGGCTATATAAAAGAAACCTGAAAACAAGCTAACAAGAACAGGCTTTAATCTGCTCATTCCAGAAATCTCAGATGACAGTCGCGTAATGGTAATAATTATGACAATTTGAAATGGAAGGAGCCGTTATAAGACTATGCGTTACATGTATTTTCTACACCAAAAATAATATGAAAGTTCTTGGGGACTCAGGGATGCGGATGGTTGGGAAGATTATTGGCAATTTTCTATTTTTTTCAAAAATCCAAAGCTAGTCAATAATTTCAGATTATTGTTTTTACTTTTTAAAAAATAAACAAGTGGCTCTTTGACCACAAATTTCACTTCACAGAAAATTGTGGGCCTTCTGAGAACAGATTATCATTATAAATTCAATGATTTTGATTCTATAATTAATGCCCTTTACTCGAAAACTGAAAGAATGAAAAAATATGAAAGCGGAAATGAATAAAACATGTACGGAGAAAACATGATAAAATGAGTTATCTTATGGTAGAGAATTAAAAAAGTATTTGCTGAACCTATTTATAATTAGCAATTACTGTTTACTTATAAAATTAAAGTACTTTGCACATACATAATTGGCTGTTATGATTACAGATTATGTATTATTTGGAAAAAAGTTTCAATCAAGTGAGCAGCTATCTACTATTTCCATCTCATAGAGTTTATTATATACCAACGGTCCAAAAGTTGATGAATTATTCCAATGATTCAATTTTGAAATTAAAAATGTCAGGTGCATGAAATGAAAACTCGCAAAAATTGAACGTCAAACAGAATCAGCTCAATTTCACAGTAATCCAAAAAAAAGTTTATAAAAATATGAAATGCCTATGAAAACATGTTGGGAATGACAACAAATCGCGTTTGAAGCTCTCTTTTTTTATAATACCAATTTGTGTATATAAACTTTATTGACCTATCGTTCGCCTTCAAACTATTTGCTATTTGATTGTAACACCATATTTACTTTCATTCTTTGCATCCCTTCCATTCTAATTATTTACTTAAACATTATAACTTACAAGAGTACAATTTATAAAAGCGAGCATCTCCAATCTCCACCTTGAAAGACAATCCATCTGTAAAACATTTTAACGACTTTTATAATAGTACTTACTTAATATATTTAGTAGTAAAGTAGCAGTAGCAAATAAAGGAGGCAATGCATTAAGTCAATTCGTTTCCATCTCAACTTAAAGTTACTTACATTTTAAATGTTGACTAATAACACCTCTGCTTTAAGGAATAAATGATATACTTGAAATAATAAGCAAGTTGAACAGTTTCAGTCATAATTACATTGTCTGCTGTATTTAATTACCTGAATAAGAATATAAATAATATGTAAAATTTCTAATGATTGTGACAATAGAATATAAAGAACCACTCAATACGATAAGAGCTAATAATAAAATTCAGTTTAAAGAGCTAATAATAATAGTAGTAACAATTCTTAAAAAAAAGAATAATATTGCACCAAAGCTAAACTAACCATCTTGAACTACCACATAGACGCATGCATGCAAATACCTATTTTGGCTGTTCGTATTTTTTTACACATCACTCTTTTTTGTAAACCTTTAATGCACCTTTACAAAAAAATGGCAAATACTATATATAGTTAGTATTTATATTGATATTTTGATTCTCAATGACTTGTCTTTCATAGTAATTAATTATGAAATAAGATATTTCTTCAGTAAATGTCGTGCTAAAGTAAATAGGACCCAATTTTTTAAGAACTCTGTTGCATAAGAATAGGGAAGCTCTCTTTTACGGCGGATTGCAATTTCTTTTTATCTTCACGGATGTAAAACATAATTTTTAGCAAAAGTAATTTGTTTTACAAGTTTTACATTATATTCTATGCCTCGCAAATTATTGGTAGTAAATAGATTATTTGCACAATAAAATTTATCATTATTTATTATGTACCTATTAACATTATCAAAAATTAGTCAAAGGACATCAGCGACACTTCACCACAATTATTGTCAGTAAGGATAGTCTCGTTGTTATTCTTTGCGCTTTTCTTTGGCTCTGGCGTTCTAGGAAGTGGAGGTGGGGGAATTGCAGGAGGAATGATGTTATTTGTGGCTGCTGCTACATTATCATTGCTTTGCCTTCTGGAACTATTGGCGCTTGCAGGGGACATTGATAATAAATTCATGGTGGCATCATCACTGAAAAAGTTTTCTAGAAACTGGAAGGTAGGCCGGAGCTCAGAGTTTTTGGACCAACATTTGAGCATCATTTTGTAAACTTGGTCAGGGCAGTGTTCCGGCTTTTCGAGGCGGTAGCCTTTTTCAACTTTTTCAATCACTTCCTTGCCTGGTATCTCTCCGTAAGGATTGGACCCAAATGAGTAAATTTCCCACAAGGTTATTCCGTACGACCAGATATCTGTAGCATGAGAAAATGTTCCGTGTGTGCAGGATTCCGGAGCATACCTGAAAAGCAATAAAAAGCAAGTTTTAGCCGCAAGGTCGTTTAAATAAATAAGAAAGCAAAAGTGCTCGTTATGCAATCAAAATCATGAAAACCAATTAACCTACCATTTAATTGGCCATCTTCCGCCTTGAGACGCCGTGTAGTATTCACTGTCTAGTCCGAGTGCTCTTGACAGTCCAAAATCACTAATTTTGATGTTGAGCATAGATTTTAGTAAAATATTTCTCACGGCCAGGTCCCGATGAATAAACCGTTTTCGCTGGAGATAAACCATACCCTTGGCGATTTGATGAGCCCAAATTCTAAAATGTTTGGTTGGCACAATTTCATCCGCATTTTCGATGAGATATTCCTGAAGGGAGCCGAGCTCACAAAGCTCTTGAACCATGTATGTTTTTGGTGACCAGCAAATTCCAATTATTTTCACAATGTGAGGGTGCTCCAAGTCTAGCATTGTCCTAGCCTCTGTTAGAAATTCATTCTTTTTCCACTCATTCATTTCACCTTCCGTTTTTAGTGTTTTAATTGCCACATCTATTGGAGGCGCAAGTCTGGACTCGCGTAGTTTGCCAATGAACACTTCGCCATATTCTCCTTCCCCGAGTAATTCTCCGATTTCACAGCGCCTCTATTGGAATGTTTTCCTTGGAATAGGATGGACTTGACCGGTTGTTGTTTTCAACATCGCTGCCACACAATCGGTTCATTGAATTGGGTGAGCTAGACATTGGTGTTCGTTTTGGCAATGGTGGTGGCACATCTAATGAGTTTCTTGAGGCATTCAAGTTTGGCTGTTCCCCCTTTGCAGATTTGGCTTGAGCGAAACTAACTGGTACTTGAAGACGACAGGGGAGTCCGTCTGACCAACGGGAGTAATGCTGAACTAAATGTTCAAGTGATTCTAGGTAAGGTCCATCATCAATATACAAATAGTTTCCTTCACGCCTGATTTCAAAGTTGAAGGATTTATCTTCTAAAATGATGGTGAGTACATAAAGCATCGTCCTTGTTGGAATGACGGCGTACCAAATAGTAAGAAGCTGATGGGTCGATTTCACAGAAGTCGCGGTAAGCTCGTAATATGTCCACTGCCTGCTGTCTTTCAAGCCTGTGATTATGAAACCAGTCATCCCGATCATAAACGGGCTCTTGAAGCAAAACGGAATCTGTATAATGAAAAACAACATCATGAAATTTCAAAAATAAGCTGCAAACTGACCAGTGCGAATGTTAATTTTATGGGGTTAAGCCGAATCGTCTTCATGTTTAGTATGGGTTCGATAAAATGAGTTTCTTACTCTTACCGAAAAAACGAACAATCTCTTCGTGATTCTGCTTTAAGGCAAGATGCAAGGGAGTATTATTATCACGGGTCCTGGGGCGCAGTGGAGCGTTGTACATGTACAGCATCTGAATACATCTGAGGTGGCCTTGACTTGCAGCCTCGTGCATGGCAACCCAACCGTTATCATTCCGACGTATCTGTGGATTCGCACTTCCCTCATCCAGTAAAACACGAACTACTTCCGGGTGATTGTTTCGACAAGCATACTAGGGAGAGATTTAAAACATAAACTATCAATAAGCCAAAAACATATTAATTATTATTTTCATATTTTATGCACTCTTACATGTAGCGGTGTACAACTAGAAGAATCTTTGGCATTAACGTTTGTTCCAGCTTTAATTAGTAATCCGAGAATATCTGAAAGTCCATTGATGGAAGCGAGATGAGCAGCGGTTTGACCTTCGTCGTTTTTGGCATCAATGCTACGATTTTTACAACCCACCATTTCAGCAACGATTCTAATGCTTCCTTCTTTTGTAGCCCTGATGGAGTAAATTTGTGCGACCGTGTCTTCGAGCGTCTGGTGGGGGTAAGGATTTAATGACAGGCTTTTGAAGAACAACATCTTCATCATCAGGCGATGTTGGTGATGGAAGCTGAAGATGTTTTTATCAATTCGTCCAGCCCATGAACTGGTTCACGACCCTCTATTTTATTAAGAATTCAAAAAAAATTCACACTTTACTTTCATTTTTTTTGCAAAAAGTTTAATTTGAATAAAAAAAATCATTTTTACCAACAGAGAAGAAAGCGTCTTCACCATGACGCTTCACTTGGATGTGATGTACTTCATTGTCCGAAAAAACAGAAATAGCGTAATCACCAGCGCTTGAGGCACTCTCTCGTACAAGGAAAGCCCGTTCTTCACCTAAATAAAGAAAAAATATTTTTTTCATTACAGCTTGAATCGCAGATAATGTACAGAGAAGTAGCACGAGTTTTTTAAAATAGTTTTTCCATGTTAAAGCATGGTTTTTCATTAAATGGCATTCATACGGCGTGTAAAAATCAACTAAAAACTTGAAAGTTTTCTGAGGCCACATATGATAAAAAATCATGCTTCAACATTTAAAAAAACTATTAAAAAACTCGTGCAACTTTTCTGTACACCATCTTTGAACTTTACAATACTTTACATTTTTACAATAAACGGGAATTACAACTAGAAGCAGTTTACTGCTTACCATATTCCTTAAGCAGTGACTCGGCCTCTTCATCTAGTGATGTTATCATGAAACCAAGCGTCTTCGTCTGGAATTCCTGACACGGAACTCACCGACATTGTTTTTTAAAAGTTCCCCCACCACCACCACCAGCAGTTTTAATTTAATATTTTCTTGACTTTTCTCTACGTCAGCTTCCACAACTTGTTCTAAAAAAGTAAGTACTGCATGCCAGTACCACCGCCAGTCTCCAACCTTTCAATCTGGACATCAATACAAAAGTTGGTAAAATGTGTATCCTCGTCTTCCGTCCGTTACTATAATATAAGTTCCTTGATCCAACCAAACGTCTTCTACAATCAAGAGAAAATAAAATTCCAAACTTTAAATACTACCAAAGTACTGAGTCATATATCCTTTCTTCTAATTTGTCCTGCTTTTCTGGTCGGCCGTGAGCGATCAATGATGACTCATTTCTTAATCTCAATACAGCTTTTGTTATGGTTAAACTTAGCACTGCTACCTTATCAAGTAGATACATATATGCACGTCTACAAACTAGTTCTATTTCTAAATAAATCAGTACATGCATTATCCATATTTATTACACACAAATTCGCAGCATTTTGTTATGACTGAGACTCAAAAGAGCTAACACTCCTCATAGTTAGAATGCCTGCAGCAGCAGACCTTGTTAAGATAAGAAAAGTAAACACAACTGCTAACAGCTAACTGAACGGCAGTGCTGCTACAACAATACAGCAAAATAATCACAGTGGTGCTACTCAACAACTAAACAATTTGTTCAGGCTCCTTCTAGGAGAGATGAGTCATGCACTTCTTGAAAACAATTAACAAGCACCGAGCAAAAGTTTTGTGTAAGTGAGAGCATGTCTTATCAGAGAAGTATAGCAATAATAAACAGGTCTACACATGACATAGCGTACTTTTACTTAAACAATTTAATTTTTAGCTCTTATCATCTGTCAACGAATTTTGAGTGTATTTTAAGAAAATACATTATAATTGGATGCTTTTCTAAATCCGATTATTAAACTCGAAACACAAAAAAACACTCACAAAAAGGTTAACAGATTACTCACCAATAAAGTTGACAGTGTCACAGTGAAGATAACGCAACGACGATGAAAGATTCTCTATCTCCTTCCCTGGCAGCAGTTTACTAATAATTCTTTGCTCCTGTCCTGCCTTATGGCTTGATATAGTGGACTGCGGATATTATTCGGACGGAAACGACGATGATGAATAGAGGGAGGAGGAAAGGAAGGAGACAAAACGGCGCTCTATCAAAATCACAGATGGTGACGAAGGCAAAGAGGAAGACTGATGACGACTAAAAATATTTTGTGATTTTGTGATGTGGAGTGAGAATGAGTATGACTGATGACGTGATTCACGTGCAAACGTCATCAGTCATGAATAGAAATAAGAATGGAAATATGTACTGGTAGTAGTCAGGCAGGCAGGCAGGCAGGCAGGCAGACAACCAGAAACGGAGATTGGGCTAATATTATGATGACTTCACTTCACTGACTGACTATAACTGTAAATATTGTCTATCTATTCAAAATTAATCTGGTTTTCTTGTTGTATCCATGCATAGCATATTATGGACTTTGGTGGAGTAAAGAATGATAGGGATGGACTGTTTGTTTACTCATCTGCTGCCTGTTGCTTTATCCTCCTCCATGGCTACCAAATCTTCCACAGACTCTGTGAACGGATTTAAAAAAAATACTTGTACATATGTAAGTTGTTTTTAATACCTTGAAGGAACTAGGTAATCTAGCTGTCTGCTGATTCTATTAACAAATATTATTCCTTCAATTATACTCCTCCATTCAAAAGACAATGAAGGAAGACTCTGCAGCTATGTGGTGTTCACGGAACGGACTTGAACGGAGAGACGCAATAAAATTCTATGCTTTGTTTTGAGTCTGACCGTGCAGCACGGTAAGGCTTTCTGTATTGAATGCGAATGGAATACATCTCAATTCTTAACATATGGGGTCATTCATTCACTCTTTGGAGTCGGTGTATTCTTCCGAACTCAGCTAGTTTTGCAAACTATACAAGTAATTTGACGTATATGGATTTAAGTTTGTTTTTACTTAACATTTTATTGACAATAAATATTTTGTCGTTTGTGATGGACGCCGCTATCAAATATTATTATTGCAACTTGGTGTTTGTTGAGTTGTTAGGTAACGTTTAGGATGCTGCTGGTTGCTGGTAATAAACGATATGATAGCAAATAGCAACGTTTTTGAAGGATGGTGGTGGTGGTGGCTTGGGTTGGCTTGGCTAACTCTCTCGGTTCGACTTTGGAAAATGAAGTTTACATGTTGCATTAATTCTGGAGAATTTGAATATGAAGAAATAATAGTATATCTTGCAGTTTTGTCAAAGGTATTTAGAATATTTAGATATTTTTGTGTATACTTTATACACAATTTTTTTCAATCCCTAAATCCCAGTCCCAAATAGTTGCCAGTTGACAAGTTTTATTAAATAAATTATTACTCAACTGCGAAAATTTCAAATCATAAATAGCCTAGTTAGTTAGTAGTAGGGAAAGATGGATCAAATTAAAGGTAGGGGGTTAATTAATTACGTAATAAATAAATAATTACGTGTTTCTATTTTCTATCCACACGGCCTACAAACACAAGTTGAAAGTTTCAGTTTTTAATGACCATTTCTTGATGTCTTTCATAAATATCAGGCGCTTACGCTAACATGTCGGAGGAAAGTGATGATGAGGAGCAAGCTACTGAAGCTAGGATCAACGGAAAAACTGAGGGGGAGGGAGATGATGTAGAACTAAAGTGTGATACACTACTCGGGTTACATTCATCTTCTTCAAAAACAGCCCCAAACTTTCATGTCAAATGTACAATGAGAGACCAGAGAGGTTGGATTACTGCATTATTGACCCATCCCAAGTCGGATAGAATTTTTATTTCTAGTTCTAAAGGCACGTTCAATTTTAACCAGCAATCAGCAATGAATTGAGTAGTAGCATAGCAATAGCATGCATTTGTTGTGAGTGAAAGAGATGCAAGTATCTATATGCGTTGTTAAAAATTTTATAGTTAAACTGATTATGAAATAAATTTTCTGCTAGGGGGTGAATTACTCATTTGGAAAAAGGTGGATGTACTGACAGAGCGTACAGACTGGAGATGGGAACTGTGGAGAAAGTACGATATGTTTACGCCGCATCCTCTTGTCCATCTCGACTCTATAACTGACATGAGTATTAGCAATTCAGGATGTCAATTCGTAAGCTCATCTCGAGATAGATCGGTGATTTTGTGGGATATGGAGACGGGAGTACCATTGTTCAAGTTTTCTGATATTAATAATATGGCGGTAATATTAAAATGTATTTGAATCATCAAACCCCACTAGAATACTTGCCAAGTGGTCAAGTCCAAGCCTTGTTTAACCTTTTTTGTAGGGAATCCTCTCAACCTCCATTTCAACTGATGGATACACTGTTGCTACAGGGTCACAAGATAAATCAATCAAAACTCTCGACGCGAGAACCGGAGGAATATTAACCGCCGTATTTGAAGAAGCTCATACAGACATGGTCACACGGGTCCGATTAAATCCGGCAATCGCAAACGGTTACATTTTGTCATGTGGAGGTCGTGAACTGAAGTTATGGGACCTTCGTTCTACTCGTTGTATGAAAGCTCTTCTTGCCCGAAGCGGCGATCTAACCCGAAGTTTTGAATGTCTGAAAGAAACGGCCTACCTCAAAAGAACAATTGAGTATGGCTCTGATGGACGACTTATGGTTTCTGGAGGGGATTATCCAGTAGTTAACTTGTGGTCAATTGAAAACATGAGTGATGGGATATTTCAGAAAATGAGAATTGGCAGAGACAATTCCTCAAGTCCCGTATTTTGTGCAAAGTTTTCATTCGATCTCGCCTTTTTGGCTGCTGGAAAAGACGACAAAGTTTACATTTGGGTAAAAAGTATTTTTTTCATTCATCATATTAGTACCATGTCCTTAAAATTATTCTGACCTTGTTTTTTTTGGTGTTAATTACAGGATTTGAACTCGTATCTTCAGGTTCAAGAGTTGATAATTGATTCTATAGCCAAGGAAGATAATTCGAAACGGGAATTCGTCACAAGCATTGCTTGGTCCCCTACGGGAAAAGAGTTATTTGTTGGTATGAACAGTGGAAAAATATGTGTTTTTGTATCCAAAAACTAATTTAATGTTCATAATTTGTTTCCAAATGAAATTATTAACAATCTGAGCAAAAAGAAAATCCTCAAGTATTATTAGTCTTTAATTATCAGGTTTTCTAATGTAATTGTTCTCCAATTGTGTTATACTCAAATATTAAAGCACATTTGCTCTTATTTTCACTTATTTTGCCAACGCAGTTCTGCGCTTCAATAATTATGTAAAGGAAGATAATTCGAAACGGGAATTCGTCACAAGCATTGCTTGGTCCCCTACGGGAAAAGAGTTATTTGTTGGTATGAACAGCGGAAAAATATGTGTTTTTGTTTCCAAAAACTAATTTAATGTTCATAATTTGGTTCCAAATGAAATTATTAACAATTTGAGCAAAAAGAAAATCCTCAAGTATTTTTTGTCTTTAATTATCAGGTTTTCTAATGCAATTGTTCTCCAATTGTGTTATACTCAAATATTAAAGTACATTTGCTCTTATTTTCACTTATTTTGCCAACGCAGTTCTGCGCTTCAATAATTATGTTGTGTTGAAGACAAGCGAATAAAATGATTAATTTAAAAAAAATGTGCTGACAAAGGTATAAAAAGCATGTTCAATATTTATAATTTAGCTTCCTTCCGGACTTGCTTCCTTCTTGGTTTCATATTATGTTTATTTAAATAAAATGATAAAATTTAAAAAAATGTGCTGACAAAGGTATAAAAAGCATGTTCAATATTTATAATTTAGCTTCCTTCCGGACTTGCTTCCTTCTTGGTTTCATATTATTATGTTTATTTTTTGGCACAGTTTTGTCAGCATTCCAAGCAAATAATAGGGTGTGCATAATTGATACTAAAATAGACACGTATACATTTTGCATTTTGAACAAAAAATATTTGTATTTGGTTCTGTGTGCGTGCGTGGGGATGTTTTACTTGAGTATGAAAATGAAAGGCTATATATACGATGATTTGACAGAATTAAATTAATTTTTTGTGTTTTTAAACAGATTTTATGTGTTTTATTTCACGGCTGATTGACTCACTCATTTTTGTAATGATACTTTTTTATAACTTGCTTCCTTCTTGGTTTCATATTATGTTTATTTTTTGGCACAGTTTTGTCAGCATTCCAAGCAAATAATAGGGTGTGCATAATTGATAGTAAAATAGACACGTATACATTTTGCATTTTGAACAAAAAATATTTGTATTTGGTTCTGTGTGCGTGGGGATGTTTTACTTGAGTATGAAAGGCTATATATATGATGATTTGACAGAATTAAATTAATTTTTTGTGTTTTTAAACAGATTTTATGTGTTTTATTTCACGGCTGATTGACTCACTCATTTTTGTAATGATACTTTTTTATTGATGTTGTGTGATGGTAAAAAATCTAAATAATGTGGCAGAGTAGTGTGTGTGAGTTAGGTTAGTTCTAGTAGATGAGTTTGTGGAAGTTTGATTTGGTTACCTATGAGCACTACTAACCATGATTTGATTTGTATGCATGCATTCTTAGTTTATTTTAGCTACTCATTTTTGTAATGATACTTTTTTATTGATGTTGTGTGATGGTAAAAAATCTAAATAATGTGGCAGAGTAGTGTGTGTGAGTTAGGTTAGTTCTAGTAGATGAGTCTGTGGAAGTTTGATTTGGTTGCCTATGAGCACTACTAACCATGATTTGATTTGTATGCATACATTCATAGTTTATTTTAGCTATTAAAATGTTAATGTTTGATTACTAGCAAGTATTTATCAAAATACTTATTGTTTCATTAGATTTTCAAGTTTGATCAGGGATGTAGTGTGATGATGATAAGAATCAGTTAGGGCTGTTCTATTCTTGGTGGCATACTAACACTCATTAATGTTATTTTATTTATTTATTTTACGCGCATTCGTATATTGGAGTCTCCCTTTTGTGTCATCAATAGAATCTGCTGTTGATGGCAAGATAATCATCGTAACACTCAGACATTATTGGTCAGCAAGGTATGGCATATCAGTAAGGAAGTTTACCTACGTTGATTTAACACTCAGTTATAAAATAAATTGAATTGTCAGTAGAAAAAAAAATTAAAAAGAATTTTCGTTATGATGTACTTGATTGCATTTTAATATAATAAATCATGTTTGTCCATTTACTCTGTAAAAATGCTTATCACGTTTGTATTCGTCAGTGTTTTATTTTTCAAAGTACAGCANCGTTTGTATTCGTCAGTGTTTTATTTTTCAAAGTACAGCATACGTATTACGTATCCTCATTTTCCTTCCGCCATATCAATGCTCCCGTTTTGTTGTTGCATGCAGGAGCCTTACTTTGTGAGGTGTGCACTATTGGGTATTGTATATTTTGAATAAATAGCCCTTCTTGAAAATAACTTGAATAACATTAATCTCTTTCCCCATGGTGGATCAATAATACGAAGTAGCATATTAGTAGCATCACTTGTATCCCATCACCATTTCATGGGCAATAATATGGCAAGAACAATTAAAGCTTTTTATCGCACTTCCTCTTTGTTTTACCATTATCGTTATTTATGTTAACGTACATATTTCCCAAAACTAGCCGTTCCACTTGAACGACTTCTTTCCTGTGAATAAAACATGAATTTTTCATTGTATAAAAACCTCATAATCATATCATTTCTCCATCTTTCTACTAGTGTACCGCTAGTCAGTCCAATCAACTTTTCTTTGCAATATTTTATATTAAACATATCCAGCTGAAAAAACAAAGGAATTAACTTACAATCAGTCGCCAAAATTGTTAAACAATTAATAGTATTTACCTAAACAAAAATGTACAAAAACACAAAATT
>JAANSP010000953.1:0-17588 GCA_036850745.1 Homidia socia
TCAGCAGCAGCATACTTTTCGCATGTTATTTTTCAATGCCAAGTGCTTCGGAAAACTGGACGTCCTATTAGACAGTGCAGTGCATGCATATTATTGGTTTTGGATTAAGTGAATCAAAGAGATTTCTTTTGGCCATTTTGAGCTTCATCGTAACCTTTCCAGTTTATATTACTGTATATTTATTCATAAAAAATCCAGTTTGAGATAGCTACTTACTTTTCTAAAGATCGCTGATATAAAACTTTGTGTTGCTGTAGTAGGTAGCTGGCAGCTCTGCTTTGCATATATAAAACTACCTAAAAGTTGACTTGAGCCATTTGTCGTCAGTACATGTCAATCTATGATCATGTCTGCTTAGTTAGTTCCATTTCATGATCTTTGACTTTTTAATGGAATCTTTTACCGTAACGTGGTGATGTATCAATATATCAGTAGGGAATTTTAACCTACTTTATCGCCATTTGTCGTCATCTCAATATCCATGGTACGGTGGTCTCCATAACGTCTACCATCAATTTCCTCTGGTGGACAGTGGGCAACAGAGATTTTTGGTCTGCTTTGTGACCAACAAACACAATCATCATCAGTTAATTCAAACAAAAACACAAGGAGAAACTGTTTTCGCTCACTAGTTGCTACCTAGTTGTTCTCGTTGTTTTATAGTTGGAAAAGCAATCAAATTTGGTTTAAAATCCTGTGAATTTTACTCTCTGTTATTGCAATGGAAATTTCTAGTGAAATGGAAGAGGATGGTTGTCACCATCATCCAGAAAGTAGTAGTGGTGCTAGCAATAGAGGATGTTACGGGTTTCCTATAAGCGCTGCTGATAGTTCTAGCCATGGTCCGTTTCAAAATTTGGCAAGTTCATCATCATATCTTCCGGTTCGGATTGATCGACCTGTTGTACACCAACTAGATCTCTACAATAAATTTAAAGGCCGGGATCATGAAAATGGTAATTTCGCATTGTTATAATTCATATGAATAAATAAAAAAGCCACGCAGATTAACTCGAAATACTCGAATCACTTGAATCCTCTGTGTGTGCAGATTTCAATACAACATGTTGTTCGACTATACGTGCGAAATTGAGAAGGGTAACCAAATACTGTGGAAAATGGAAACCAGCGGATTGTCTGAAACAAAAGTTTCCAATTTTAGACTGGCTCCCAAAGTACAAATGGAGAGATGATGCTGCTTCGGATTTGATGGCTGGATTTACTGTTGCTGTGATGCACGTTCCGCAAGGTAAATAAGCATGCTCAGGTCTTTTTTGTGTGTGTAAATACTGTAAATCAGTCAAGTTTTGTATTGCAACATTTGCAACAGTCAATTGTAAAAATTCATTTGGTTTTATTAAAGGAATGGCGTATGCCTTACTGGCAGAAGTACCGCCAATCGTAGGAATTTACATGGCGTTCTTTCCCATTTTCATTTACACAATAATGGGTTGCTCGCGTCATGTTTCAATGGGTTAGTTACGCATTTTTTAAAGACTGCAAATTTTGTTGAATTATTTTTTAAATTTAAGTTTACGCTAAACTGTAGGAACATTTGCTGTGATATGTTTAATGACTGGAAAAGTGGTGAATACAATCATTCACCAAACCGAAGACCCCTCTCAATATTCCCCAATTCAGGTGGCCACTGTAGTTAGTTTTGTTGTAGGAATTTGCCAGGTGTGTTTTCAATACGTATTAATTTGATGGTAGAAGCCCAACAGTTTTTGTTCAATTGAACTATACCATATTAACATTAATTTTTTAACAAAGTTTGCCATGGGAGTTTTACATCTTGGAGTAATTAGTCTTCTCCTGTCCCCAAGCCTTGTTGGTGGATTTACCACTGGCGCAGCTCTTCATGTACTGACATCTCAAGTTAGGAACTTTTTCGGCATTACCACGTTGCCCCGAAGAAGTGGAATGTTCAAGATACCTATGGTAATTGAAAATTTTGAAAGACAATTTTTATAATTTTACTTTTATTTACTTACATGATGATGGGTGCTAACAATTAAACTTTTTCTCCAGATATACTATGACATTGCATCTCACATATCCGAAACAAATACGACAACAATAATTATTTCAGTTATAACTGTGATAACGTTAATTATTTTCAATGAAATTATAAAGGTATAGTAATGAATTAGCAATCATATATTTATAGTAATTTTAGTTTTTATCTGTTTCAAATTTTATGATTTTTATAACTTTCCGTTTTAATTCCAATAGCCATTTATATCAAAACGGATAAAAATCCCAATCCCAATCGAATTTCTAGCTGTGATTATTGGAACAGTGGTTTCATATTATATGAATCTACATGACAAGTATGGCGTTGAAATCATTGCCAAAATTCCAACTGGGTACAGTAATGATAATGAATAAATAGTGAATAGTTTGCTGATATGCATAAAACTCGCAAAAGGGAAACTTGACTAGTTTTTTGAACATTTATTGAAAACAGGCTTCCGACCCCTGCTGTGCCTCCATTTGAGCTTATCCCAAATGTTTTGCTGGATAGTGCTGTGATTGCTTTCGTATCCTACGCGATATCGATTTCAATGGCAAAAGTGTTTGCTAAGCGACATCATTACACGGTTGACCCGGACCAAGAGCTTATAGCTCAGGTATAACCTAATAAAGAGTGTGAAATAAAAATACCTTCCAGTACGCATATCATTAGCATTTTGTATCCTTAAAATCTCTCCCGATTTGATAGGGGTCAAGTAACATTTGCGGTAGTTTCTTTAGCTGTGCTCCGGTGGCAGTGTCTTTATCTCGTAGCTTGGTACAAGAAATCGTGGGAGGAAAGACACAACTCACAAGCCTGTTCTCATGTGTGTTCCTACTCTTTGTTTTACTCTGGATCGGACCACTTTTTGAAGCCCTACCTAACGTAATTCCTTATACTAAATAATATTATTATGCCATATTATTGCCTCGACCACTGTATGTAATATCTAATCACCTAGTCGCAGTCTTTAGGTTAATTGATAATGTTTGGTAACAGTGTGTTTTAGCCGCGATTATCATTGTCGCTCTGAAAGGCATGTTCTTACAAGCTGCAGAATTCCCCATGTATTGGCGACTGAGCATGCTGCACGGTATTATTTGGATATCATCTTTCCTGGCTACCGTACTAATGGACATTGCATATGGCCTTGCGGTAGGAATTTTCATGTCAACCGTTGCTTTATTGTGGCGCTCAAACAGATCTGAAATTTCAATTTTGGGATCCTATGCTAATTCAGACTTATACATTGATGTCAACTGCAACGATAACGTATTAAACTAACGATTTCATACAAATGCTAGTTTCCTAAACCAAAGAAACGCAAAGAAAATCTTGTGATTTTTATTTTTTTATGTTTTTATTTCAGGTTAGGGAGTTACCGGGCATTAAAATTATTAAATACATTGGAAGCCTTAACTTTGCAACTATCGAAAAATTCATGGAAAATGTTAGAAAGCATGTTGATATACGAAGTATTGTAGCTAGTCGTTTACCAAAGGTACTTTTTTATAAAACCATTTTAAATACAGACAGACAGGATAATGTGCTTAATTATAGCTTTTATTTTTACTGTAGAGATCTTCACTTAAAAAGGCTGCCAGTATGGGCTCCACATTAGCCATTGTACACAACGACAAAAATAATACATCAACAAACGAAGACATTTATTCTGTAAGTTTGCAGATCATTTTATTCTAAATTTTAACATTTGCGTTCCACTCGTTGGGTTCTCCTGTAATAAAGCAAAATTAACATTTTCTTTTTGAACAATTTTTGGTCAGATTCGCTGGGTAATTTTGGACTTTTCTAGTGCCAGTTCCGTTGGGCCTGGCTCTGTAAAGGAGCTTTCGCAGCTACATTCGTGTTTTGGGAAGGAAGGAATTGAAATATTATACGCCGGCTGCCCAGTGAACGTAATAAAAGAGATGAAAGAGTGCGGATTGCTACACAAGGTGGGAAGAGAAGTTCTATTTCCTACCATACACGATGCTGTACTTGCGTGTATAAGTGCCAGGCAAACCAATTACTTCTCCAGCGACCATGAAAGGGAATTTGTAAATTCCACAGAATCTTCTTAAAAACATAAAACTCGACTAATTCTTTAAGGATGTATTAGTAGTGAACTGTGAATGAACCCAACCGAAAAACTTGATGCCATATAATGTATGCAACTGTGATGACGATATGAGTTTTTTAGTCGACCAAGATTAAAAATGCATATTTTTGTTGAGTATTCATATTTTTACAAAGATTAATGCTATGCAGGCAGACAATGCAATATTTTTTATCTTGAAAGCGTCATGAACGAAAGCAAATAAAGTGACGACCGTAACTCTCAGCTTTTCTACTTGTCCTTGAACTAATCGTAAGTACGTGTTGTATTACTGAAAACGTCTATTAATTCAATTCATTTTACAAACCAATGTCACCAAAAACAACATTTTTAGTAAAATTTTAAAATAATACAAAGCAGCATGCCATAAGCATAAAATATAAATCGTAGTTTTTGCTTTCCATTAAAAGTTCAGATAATCCTATCCTTAATCATTATTAAGGCTTAATATTTCAGTAGTCATTGCAACAAACTTGTTTTTTGTTTCAAGTCATTATTTACAAAAACATATTATTATCTTTCCAATAACTTTTATAATGCGATGCGAATGTACTACACAATAAAAACTTGTCATCTCTGCTCCTCATGAACAAGCCTTCATTTTTGGCAGAGAGACAACCCAACAAGACGTCATGCTTCATTTCTGTCCATATTTATCTTTGTTGTGTGCCACTACAACACGGAGAGACTATCAAGCAAGACTACATTTCGCCTGTTAGCACTGCAAACCAAACTGGATGGAAGTGAATATCATATCTACCTGTCCTCATGTGTGAAACATATTATGCTTATCATCTTCTAACACATTCTTTTTCAACATGCAAGCCAGTAACATCCTTCTTTCTCTGTTAAAATTTATGTATTCAATTCTCAGCAGTCAGTCGGCAATTTTTTGTATTCTTTGAGCTGAGCATATATATTGCTACTTTGTACTTTTGTATTGCCTAGATATGCATTTTTTATGTCTTTACCTCATCATAATGTCACATTTGACTCTGCATGTTCGGGTTTGACTAACTGAAGCTTACAAACAACACGAACATGACGAACATCAGACCACTTCCACCCAATCCTGTTCCATAAAAAAATTTACGCCTTCTTTTATGTGCACATTATTCAGTAGATATCCTATTGTACCTGAATGCTTTATACACGCACATGAACATGGACTCTGTCCAACCGGGCTTTGGCTACGCAGTACCAAAATACATAATAATCAGTTTCCAGTATGTAGGCATAAGACACCTAAACTTACATGCGACCGATTTTTCATTCCTCCAGCACAGTATTGATTGTTCTGTCAAGTAGAAACATCCCTTTTTATTTGCACTGTGATAAATCATTATCATTCCATTAGAAATTAGTTTCCATTCTAGAGTAAATATCAGTAGGGCAAGTCATTTGAAATCATGGCACCAACAGGACCCGGGTACTGCACCCCTGAGGAGGCAATGAAAGGGCCACGTGAGAAGATTTGTTACGTTACTTGCATCGTTCCGTACAGCACCGAAGGAAGAGGTGACTATATTGCTGTAGTAGATGTCGATCCTCACAGCTCAAAGTTTTGTCAGGTACGTACCTAATTTTGCAAGCAAGCAGCGCTTAAGCTTCATCTTTCTTTTCATTACTAGACGAATCCGATTGCATTGTTGTACATAGCATAGACATAGTCTACAATTTTGCTGAAAGCTTAACTTTTAAAACTTTTCCGAGCAAGCGTTCATTACTTTGGTTTGGGTAACTCCCCCATTCATGCAGCATTCCGCCACTACCACCACCCGACGCATACAATTGACGGTTCGCAAGAATAATATCGAAAAGGGAAATAATCTAATTACTAAATTAGCATATTATAAAAAAGGCTACACAGTCTAAAATTTTAAAAACGAAATCCAGGTAAATACACAGCATAATTTTATTTCTTCATGATCCTTTCATTATACGTAGGTCTTGTTCTGGAGCGTTTAATTCGCGATTTAACGGGAAAAATTATAAAACCAGTTTGCTGTGTTGCTATGCCATTTCACTGTTCATCATACTAGTATTTGCATAGATCTTCCATCCTTTTTTGCAGGACCCTAGCTTTGTTCAATATTATCCATCACGCATGTAAAGCCTGTAGTGCGTTAGGGAGCTATTTTTGCACGTGGCATACAACTACCCAATGTACACTACAATTTAATGTGTATTTTATGTTGGTGCAGCAAATTTAGGTGTTGACTCTCAGGCTCGTATTCTGGCGGTTGTTGCAGTCAAAACTGTACAATACAAAATTGCGAACAAAGTACATACTTTCTCTAACTGAGGCTTCCACTGTGGCTAGGTCTTGCTGCTAGCAATCACAAACCAGGAAATTATTACTTGTAACCGTAAATGAAACTTTGCTTGTGCCTGGCAAATAATAAAGAACCTCTTGTTAAAAACATTAGCATAATTCTAGTTATATGGTCAAAAAAAAATTTTAATAGTGCTTTGGAAATTCGAGTATTTTTTCTAGTGACATATTTGCATTCTCGGCTTCCCCTCCAAACATAGTCCCTATCTTTTCTATAAGCAACATTTTAATATAAGCCTGATAATTCCGACGTCAATAAACTTCGAATGCTGACGGACAATGGGGCATATTGCTACGTAGGAGTTGGGTTAAATTATGATAAAGTATTTTTGAAATTGGTTCTGATGGCAAAATAACTGTGTTAACTTTAAGGTGCTCAATCGACTAAACTTGCCAGTACAAAAGGTCCCGGATGAGCTCCATCATTTTGGCTGGAATGCCTGTAGCAGCTGTCATCATGACGGCTCTGCTAAACGGGATAAACTGATTTTCCCTTGCTTGAACAGCGATCGGATTTACATTGTGGATGTCTCGGATGAAAGGCAACTAAAGTTGCACAAAACAATCGAGCCTGCAGAATTACACGAGCATGGCGTGTCTGCTCCACATACTTCGCATTGTTTGGCCAACGGAGAAATCATGATTTCAACAATGGGCGATGGTACCAAAGACATGAACGCAAAGGGGAATTTCTTAATTCTAGATGGAAGAAATGATTTTAAAATCAAAGGTAACTATATGAAATACCATGACAAAATAAAATTGCAATCAGTGATCAATAGTCAATGAAATGTACATTTTTATTTAAAAAGGTACTTGGTCGGAGGAGTCTGCCAAGTTTGGATATGACTTTTGGTATCAACTAGCCTTTGATGTTATGATCTCGTCACAGTGGGGAGCCCCAAGAGCATTCCGAAATGGATTCTCTTTGGATGATGTTAGCGCAGGTAAGTAAAAAGGGACACTTGTGGTGAATCAATTGCTGACTCTGAAATTACATATGCTTAAACTGTCCAAGGTCTTTATGGAACCGACCTGAACGTTTGGAGCTGGAAGGATCGAAAACTCATCCAAACAATTGAACTCGGCCCTGAAGGAGTGACCCCGTTGGAAATTCGTTTTCTTCACAACCCATTAAAGGCCCATGCCTACGTTGGATGTGCTGTCGCAACTAATATATTTCATATTCATCGCGACGGAGACAAATGGGCAGCGGACAAGGTTATCTCCGTCCCAACGAAAAAAGTGGAAAATTGGCACATGAAACTCACCGATATGCCAGGCAATTAAAAATTATTATATATTAGCCTAAAAATCAGGGTTCCATGCATTTTTAATAAAGGTTTTGAATTTTTTCTCAAATTTTCAGGAGTCATTACGGACATTTTAATTTCAATGGACGACAAGTTCCTGTACTTTAGCAACTGGGTACATGGAGACGTTCGCCAATATGACATTTCTGATCCAGCTAAACCAAAATTAGTTGGAACTGTATTTGTTGGAGGGTCTATAACCAAGGGTGGACCAGTTAAGGTTATTGAGGATAAGGAATTAAAGGTAAATTAAATTGACTAAATCTTTTAGACAAGGCGAGAAAATTAGGGCAGTTATTAAACATTTTTTTCATTCTTTTTAGGAACAACCAGAACCTCTTGTAATCAAAAATACAAAAATAGCTGGCGGACCACAAATGTTGCAACTAAGTTTGGATGGAAAACGTTTGTACGTAACTACATCTCTCTTTTCGGTCTGGGATAAGCAGTTCTATCCAGATTTGCCCAAGTAAGTCATTATTACTACAACACTTAAGCACTCAGAAAAACCCAAGTAACAGTATTTAATTGTGCGTTTTGATGATTTTTTTTGCAGGGCCGGAGCCTGCATGGTCCTAATCGACGTTGACACTTGCAAGGGTGGAATGAAAGTGAATCCCAACTTTTTAGTCGACTTTGGCAAGGAACCCGGTGGACCAGTACTGGCTCATGAAGTCCGCTATCCCGGTGGGGATTGTTCTTCTGACATTTTCATTTCCAAATGCCATTCATAAAATAAATGCCATAAATAAAATTTGCTGCGTCTTTACTGATGTCATGTTGTTAATGCATAATAATACAATTTGAAGTAATCACACAAAATGATAATGTTACATTTTTCAGTCATTTGATACGTTTATAATAAAAAATACGGTCTCAAAAAAGAGAAAAAATGCAGCTTAACAAAAAACAAACAAACAAAATGAGAGACAGAGAAAACAACACTGTTACTGTGTGAAATTAAATACATAATAATGATATTAGTTAGTAGTTACACATAAACTTAGATATATGAAATTGTTCAAGTTAATATGTACTATGTACAATTGCCAGTTTGAGTAATAATAAAAAGTTTGTATCCACTAAATACTATTATAACATTTTATATTGTGTCTGCTTAAAGTCTGTACAACGTGAATAGAGGAGTTGCAAGGACATTATTTTGTTCAGATCATTTTTCTTAAAAAAAAGTATACCTTAGGAACAATGAGAACATAAATTGGAAACTTTTTAAAAGTTTTTGGATAACCATTCCTCAACCTTTGGGGAGAGGTGATTTCGCCAGTGAATGTTATTGTTGATATTTTCCACTGCAAATTTTCTCGCATTCGTCCCTGCACCGCCTTTGGGATACTTGGTAAGCAATTCCAGCACCTAGGTTTAAGTTTTTTAAACACGTTACAAATTTTAAAAATGGATTTAAATTAACAATCATAATTAGTAGAATTTTTATCGGTATAATACTTCTTTCAGTTCTTCTTCATTAGAGAAATCTGAGGTTAGGTACTTGAATGAGTCTTCCAAAGCTCCTATTGTCAATTCCAAATTTCTCCACAAGGTTTTCATATTCATCCCTATGAAAATACAAAATTTAATATTTGGTTTTGTTTACCAAGGTATAGATTTAAATTGAGTTTCGACACTAAATCTTTTAATGGGTTTACTTGTAAAACTTCCATACGATTGGCATTCCTATAGGATTGTTGGATATAAATTTTAGCACACTAAAGTAATCCTGTTTACGTACTATTTTGTCGTTTTGTGACAATACCAATAGTCTAAAAGAATGTAAATCAAATTGAATTATTGAATTACACTTAAAATACTTTATATGGTAGTGCATGCAGAAAAATTGCATATTTTCCCCATTACTTGTTGATCAGCTCTGGACTCTGTACGTTCGCAAGGCCCCTAAGCAAACGAACTTTTTCTTGTGGGTCCTGTTCTTGCATATATTTGTTCCAAACACGATGCCAGGTTGCATTGTCAGCCTGTTGTATTCCTATTAATGAGCATGTCATCAATTATGTACTGAACTCAGCCACCGTTCATGGTACCGCTTGATATTTTTCCGAATAAAAAATAGGCTTAAAACGTAACATTATTGATGCTTACCCCATTTATAAACAATATCTCGCAAACCTCCTGAAACCTTTTCTGGGGATTCCAATAAAACTTTCAAAAGGTCGGAAGCTTCTTGTTTACACTTATCTAATTCATATTCACAGGCCAGGGAAATAATTTTTGGTTTTGACAATCTGCAAGAATTATTAAATCATCAATCGTTAAATTCGAATAGCGGGGTGTTAACTTTTAGATAAAGTATGTGCACAAAATGGCTCAGTCGCTAAAATACTTTTAAAAAAGCTATTAGGAAACGCTTACTTGTGTACTGTCAATATACCTGATATCTTTGTCATTGTTTTTAACAAATTTTCAACGAATGGTTATACAATTTTTTTACTTTACTTCTTTTTGCAGCTTTAGTATTAAACTCGTTTATATTTTAAGTCACATACATTGTTACAGTTCTGAATTTTTAGAATAGGATTTTACCTTTTCATGATATCTTCTTCCTACAGCTTCCTTCCATTGCATTGAAGTGTACGTTTTTTCCAGTAATCTTTGCATATATTTCTGTTCACAAATAACAATATCATCAATGAAAAGTTTTTAACCTGAATTACCTCAACCGAACTTTTTCAAATAAGTCGAGTTTTTCAGCAACATAATTGTCATCGTATTTTTTATTACCTTGTATGAGCTATACATCTCGGGAGATGATTTACGTAGCAGTTTTCCGATTTTCCTAAGATGGCCATCAACACAATCCCAAAGCAGGAACTCTGTCTCACCATCCAGGATTTGTGCAAATTCAAGTGCCACGGAAAAGTCGCTGTAGTCGCCATTTGCCAAAGAGAATAGATCTCTAGCCATCCCGCATTTATCTGGAATGGACCAGTTTTTAATAAATTCTTCGCGTATTTTGCGAACAGCGGTTGGGTTGTAATTGACCCTATACAGTCCGTAATAACCAGGGTTAACCTTAAACCACTTGTAATTTTCTCCGAGGTCAATGTCCACTGAAATTGTATAATTAGCATAAATTAATTTTTATGTTTAAATTAGGATGATAATTTGAAAGAGGGCAGTAAAAAAATTTAAAAAATATTTTAAGTACATTGCTTTGTTGTATGGTGCATCCAATACAACTTGGTCTTGACAGTGCCATTCTCACTTTCGTATTCTATTTTCAGCGGAATTTCCCACATGTATTTAAACAGAGAAGGAGGACTCTCTTTCATCATCGGAACCAGTCCAACCGGAAGCTTTTCACTTGTCATTTTATTCTCATGAAACCGCTCCTGCGTGAACCGGATTCTACTCCCATCCAGCTCTGTTGGTGTAATAAATGGATACCCCATTTGCATTGTCCAAGTGTTCATAATAAGCTGTACATTAATGCTGTCATTTGTTTCCTTCTGGAGACTATCCCATAAATCCTTTGTGACCGCATTTTTAAAACTAAACTGTTGCAGGAATGAAGATACTCCTTTTCTAAACACCTCAGGCCCGAGAAAATCTTCAAGCATGCGAATCACTGTAGCACCCTTGTTATACGAGATGGTGTCGAATAGCTCAGTGATTTGATTGGGGTGAGAAACTGCTTGGACGATAGGATGTGAACTCATTCTTGCATCCAGCCGTAGTGTGTTGGCAAAGTCATCAGAGAGAAATTGCCAGTTTATTTTCCACTCTGGATGTACGTGATTCACTCCTTTGTATTCCATATAACTGGCAAATCCCTAAAACATCAAAATAAAATCCCTACTTTTTAACGGTTCAAACAGCTCAAAGCTTGACAACTTTTGACTTGTGCATATAAATTAATTTAATTAAAGGTGAACCGAACTTCATTAAGCCATAGGTCATTCCACCAGGCAAGGGTCACCTGAATGTATTAAGAAATAAGGCAGATAAGTAAAAATGGCATCTGAGCAAGTCTTTTTCAAACTACCACAAATTGTGCATTTATTTTTTTTTACCAAATTGCCAAACCACATGTGGGCGATTTCATGACTTATCACAGCGGCCACTCGTTTCTTGTTGTAGGCAGAGGAAAAACCGGGTGTGTATACCAAGTTGCTTTCACGGAAAGAAATCATTCCCCTAAAACATCAAATGAAATTCCAGCTTGTCAACAGAACACATAGGCAATAGTAATAACGTTTTGTGCATATGTAAGCTACTATTTTATACCAATGCTCCATTGCGCCAGAGATAAATTCGGGGATTCCAATGATATCTAAAAAAGCATATAAAATATTAAAAATCATTGCGAAAAGCTCATTTTCATTGCATGTAACATGCAAGTACAAATTGTAGATTATTATTTCCGTTAATCCAGATTTTACCAAGTTTTGGCAGAGGGTAAGGCACTTTAAAGTAGTCTTCATAAAACTCTACCATTTTTGGCGCAATCATTGCGGCATACTCTACATGTGGTGCCTACACAGAATATGATCAAATATTAAAAGGGAAAAATAATAACAGCTTCGCATATTGCTACTGCTTAATTGAATAGAGGAAGACGATTTGTGTAGAAATTAGCCAACAACTTACTAAAGGTTTGGTAGCGTACACTCTAACAGGCAGGCCCCGACTTGTCGTTCCATTTCTGCTTTCAAAATCTCCAATGGCAAATGCAACCAAATAGGTAACCATTGGAACAGACTTATCAAAAAAGACTGTTGTATAGCCGGGCTCGGGCGTATTTATTTCCTCGCTCTAATGAAACAAGCAAGATGAGCAATTAGCCAATATGATGATGATAACAATCTTGTTTGATGTTATTTTTATTAGATTCACTTTTTTATATCATCAGCATGATGAGCTTTTGGGTGCTTACGTAAATTGGCATGTTGCTGATGCAAGTGAGGTTTCTGGGTCTGACAACTCTCATCGAAAAGGTGGATTTGAACCCAGGCTCATCAAAGCATGGAAAGGCTCTCCGAGCGTCAGTAGGTTGGAACTTGGTGGAAACTACGTATCTAATATTTTTTTGTGAAAATTATGTAACATGTTTCTTTTAAAAACTAATTACAAATTGAAATAAAAGCTTCTAATTAGTGTGAAGTTAGCAGCAATTTGGTGTTTGGATGGACAAATTGAGACAACTCACTTGGTTTCATTAACTTCGTTATCAAAGTAGGACGCCCTGTAGATGCCAACAATCCTTTTCGTCATGTCGCCTTGAAAGTGCATTTCTAAAAAGTATTCACCTTTCCTGAACATTTCATTGCTGGTGAGATGGTCAATCACCCAAAACTCGTTTTCCCCGTAGTGAAATGCCTATGCATTAACGTGTATTTTAGTGCTTGTCACCATGCAAAAGTAAAAATGTCCCATTTGAACAATTTTTTTCAGCTTACAGTAATATTATGCTTTGTTCCGTCACTCCTTGTGACAGCAGTCTTCAAAATGTCCAAGTCTTTCATATGCAGTCGAATATGTTCAACATCATCAGTAATATTGAGTGTGATCTTGACTCGTCTAATTTGGAAATAAATTGGCAAAAAATGGGATACAAAATAATTGGCTTTACATGGCACGGTTTAATTAATGGTGGTGGTGGTAGTGTTGCCAAACCTACCCAGTAAATATTCCAGTCTTTATATTTGGATTAATAAAAATCTCATAGTGTAGCGGTATAACCGATGTATCCAGTCTTAATGAGCATTTCCATGATGGTCCATGGCAACTGAAAAACAAAATGTTAGAGTAGTATGCATATGCATCAGGTATATCAGCCAATCAAGCAGGTCAGTCAGACAGACGCTTAGTAATTAAGACTCGATTATTATCGATGAAGAGAATCAGCAAAATTCCACCGCTTTATTATTCTTATTAGCCAACCAATTCTCACGACGGCTTGTAGCAAGTGTATCATGTTGTTGTTTTTGTTGTAAGTTGCTTCACCTCGCTTAACACTTATCATATTGCTGCTCTGTCTGTCTGACTGACGGCATTCCAAGATTTTAGTTTATACCATCTTGACCAGCGTTAAAAACTGAACATTATGATGATAAGCTTTTTTCAGTATCAATTAACCATAAAGATGCCTTTACTTGTTAGCCAACCAATTCTCACGACGGCTTGTAGCAAGTGTATCATGTTGTTGTTATTGTTGTAAGTTGCTTCACCTCGCTTAACACTTATCATATTACTGCTCTGTCTGTCTGACTGACGGCATTCCACCAATTTTGTTTAATTGCAAGGATAAACGGTAAACAAGTATTTGTTATGAATGCAATCATGTGCAAAATTATCTTGTTTGTTATTCTTAGCCTTCACCTTACCCTCTGATAAGTCCAAGATTAGTATTATTTGACTCACTCGTTCTGGACAAGCTTCTCTTCCGCTCTTCGGCCGCTTCTTGCAATTTGCTTGTGATCATTATGAGAAATGATGCCCCATGCTATCATCCCAGCAATTATGGCAAGAAAGGACACGAGTAAAAACCCGTTAACTATCTTCCTGGTTAGCGACATTGTTTTCACAGTTTCAAACGTTCACCAAAAGCCAATGTCTCACAGTCTCACACGCCAGTAAATATTATAAAAATATCCTATTATTATTAAGTCACACAGGCGACTACTGCACTTTAGTTTCTTTTGCTCTTTCCACATGCATACACAAAGTAAGAAGGAACGAACAAAGTACTTGATCCTCAGCTCAAGCGTGTAAGATAAAAAGGACGAGTGTGCATGAATCGCAATAATAGTATGACAACAAGTTTAAACCTATAGATCACTTAAACCAGGTATACGATCTGAATGTAAATTAATTTTCAGCAAAAAATGCAACACAATAATTCTCACTTTTCCTGCTAGTCGCAAACGGTTACCAGGTACGCAGTCGGCATTACTATTATTGTTGTTCCTCAACAAGACAACGACGACAGCAACAAAGAAGAAGCAACAGAGGCACTTGTTTTAAAGAACGAGACAGGAACGAAGGATGTCATGATGAGTAGTAGTAGTAGTAAAACAAATACATCAGGGAAACATTTATAATGACTATTGTATTATTACTACATACTTTCGCTGTCTGTCACAATTAATAAAAGTTGATAAAAATGCTGGGGTTGTTATAAATGATGATGGGATTAGCGACAATGATGGGGAGAAGAAAAGGAGGGAAGGGACAGCAGTAATTGTAGTACTGATCGGCAACACTTTGATATCCTTGTTGATCAAGCTCAGTTTCATCTCTTTGCTCAAGCAGCGGTTGAGAAATAGGCAGGAGGAGGAGGATGTCTGCGGCGCCGCCGTTGTTGTGGTCGTCGTTACAAAAACGAAAGAACGCACCAGCAACAGAAATGAATAGTTAAAGAAGATCTTTTCTTTTTTGCATAAAAACTTGCACCCTCGGTCGATGTCAGTCGGCAAATGCAGGAAGGAATTCAACAGGCTTTCCTATTAGTACACACACATAAGAACAAAGTAATCCATATTAAAAATATCCATATGAAAGGCAGTTTTTTTTGTTGCTGCTGTTGCTTTAAGTTGTTCTGCACAGTAAAACAATGGACTTTAGAACAGCATTATTATGCACACATATCACTGCTTATATATGCTCCTGCTTGTGAAGATTTTTTTTTGTTTGTTGCATTACTATTATTGCCTGCTATATTACTACACACTCGTTTTTTAAAACATGATCCACTAACCACACACACAACAAATTCCTACTTAAGTAACTAAACCTGAAGAATTTATTCAGAAGAAAGCTTCTTATTCTCATTAGTTCTCTTCATATTTTTTTCATATCACATTGACATTAAACCAGCTATATAGCTTGCCGTTTTTTCAACGACTGCATAAAGAGTATGCATATATATGTAGACAGGAATCGGCATTATTTGAAGAATGAAAGTAGTATTCGTATCACCGACACGGACCGACACTATACTACTACCTACAAAATATACAACAATGAGCTAATACATAATATTGTCTACTGGGATAGTTTGCAGTAGAGTTTTTAAAATAAGATAAAGTGCGTTTCGTCGACTCGACGACTTCTCTCGCTCCCTAAGGAGAGGTTATCTGATAAAACGCCTGAGTAATAGGATAAAAGTCGTAAAACCAGGAGGAGTGTGCACGGTACAAGTACATTGTATTAAGCACGGAATCATTGTTGTTGTAAAAGTAAAAGGAACAAAAATTGACCAAATGGCAAGAACCTACAAATGTGAAATGAGAGGGTGATAAGCAAGAATAGTATAGAATATCAGTATATGGGAGGAATGAAATTTTATGAATATCACTTTTTATATTATGCTGAATATTAAAATTATTGTTGCTACACACACTTGTTACGCGATGAATTTTAAATCCGTTTTATCAACTGCTGCACAATACAGGTAACTTTTATCAAACAGAAAATAAGTTAAAAAAAGATAGCACTCTTTGCTATTAGACTTTTTTTTACAAATAATGCAACAATAAGTCTAGTAAAGTAGTGCCACTTGACTCTCCTTCACTACTCGATTCATTTTCTGTCGGAAGTTGGATAATATTTTTTTAATATCATAATACTCAAACCATTTTTACAGAAATAAAAATAATAACATACCTACATATTTTAGCAAGTCTTAATCATGAAACTCATCATGAAAATGGCTGGTATGCAGGCCTAATACACCTGTACATTTAATTTTTTAAGTGAATAAATAAATACATAGAGAGACACGCTATACAGAAACGTTTAAATTTCAGCAACTAAATAAATAGTCTAAGGCTGCGAATACTCTGGATGGGCCTGGGAAAGTTTTGCTACCATTAGACAAAAAGGAAGGTGAACTGGAGCAGAGGTTGTTGCAATTGACCACGTATATTTCTGATGAGTAGCAATAACAGACTAGCAAACAAACAATTAAACTAAAAAAATAAACTGGGCATGTACAAGAGTGTGGTGCACACAAAAAATGAGCGTACACACTACACAGGCAAAACACAAGTTGGAGCGCCATATAAATTACTTATAGGATTAAGCATATTGTGTATTTGCATGCCGATAGTAGTAATAGTTTGCAACGGTGACCTCTGCACTCTTTTTCTGTACAACGGTCGGTTGCTGCTACGTTGCCAACAATGGAGTTAGTAGCCTTGATTCATTTTAATAGTTCATTCATTTCGTACTTTTTTTTAAAAAAAAGAAGATGATTTTGATTTTGAGTACTTTGATAACGCTTCTGAGTAAGGGGATATGGTTCCGATACACTGACGGCAAGACCATCTCGGATATCAAAATGGATAATTTATTCGGAATCTCCATCATAAATAACCCCATAAATGATGTATCATTTCTGTTTTTACCTTTCCACACGGCCGCTAGGGGGAGGTAAAGGTAAAAACAAAGGAAATGAAATAACTCAAGCACCAATCATCCAAATTACATGAAATTTTCACCAATCGATGTAGAATCAAAATCCTGAGGCATCATATTTTTTCAAATTTTCATTTTCGATTTCAAAAAAAAGTTATCAGCAGAAAACGTTTTTAATCGGTGATAACAGCAAAAATCTTCAATCCTAAGTACACACAGCACAGATGCTAAGCAAATCAAACAAAATGCAAAAATTTAAAATGCAGCACACTCCCACCCTGAAAAACTACAAAATTTTTTTTCTCTAAATTATCACAAAACTCGATCGCCTATGTATTTATAACGTCACAACACATTTATCATATCTTTAATATCGAGTCATTTCAGTCAAGTGTGGTAAGCGACTCGAGAAAT
>JAANSP010000954.1:0-17568 GCA_036850745.1 Homidia socia
GCTCAATAACATGGATGAGGAGTCGTTTGTAAAAGCAGTGCTATCTCACCCTGAAAACGTCGAAAAAATAAACAATATATACATGTTCTGGATATGCAGCATGAAAGTCCGAAAGTTCATAAAATCCTATTAATTTTTGAATTTACTTATTAGTTGAATTTTATACCTACCTATACAAAATAATGTAGTCTTTAAATATGTACTTAAATTTTTCAAACATATATTTGTAAACTCAGCAGAGAAAACTTGATGACCGTGTATGATGGCAAAATGGTCAAATGAATAAAATACTACTACTACTACTACTACTACTACTACTCTATTAAACTCCTTTCCAACGAAGCCTTGCAGAAACCACAAGTTTTCAGACAGTAATGTTGGCTCGTTCAAGTTCTTTATATACTTTTCTCAATCTCGTTGCTAGACATTCCAATTAATCTTAACTAACCTGCCACAATTGGAAATTGGAAGGGTTATAAGGAATAGTTTGAATGACATCTATTCCTAAAAACAATATTCGCCTTTTCATAAAAAATACTCTTATAGTATCTCCCTTTGGAACTAAACTCATGTCTCTGTCAAAACACTTATACTTTTAATTAAATAATAAATTTCACATTATTTAAGTTTATAACCTATATATATTAGAAACATACCATGAAATAAAGATTAATTTGAACATTGTGCAGATTTTAATGGAACATTGTAACGACTAGAAACAACTTTTGTCAATTAAATATGTAGTTTACTATCATTATCTTGTGTCAGGAAAAAAAAGCTGAAAGTTGAGAAATAGATTATATCTAGCAAGACTTAGATTTCACTCATTTTATATTTTGTAACTTGACTTGTGACACCTGTTGTAACATACACACGTGCATGTAACGTACCAAAAAGGGTTCCTTTTGAAAAAAAATGTAGCACTGCAATATATCACTAATTTAGATGGGATAAATCTTGTAAATGTTTTGTTGGATGCAGCATGCACGATTTTGGCATTTCAGTACACAGAATTCTGACTCTGAATTTCTGAGTAGGCGCAACTGCAGCGTAGAGAATGACAGATATTAACAAACATAAAAACCGTAATTACACGCACTAGTGAATTAAAAACAGCTTTCACTCTTTTATTTGGCAATGTACGGCATACACAAGCACAATGCGTGTAACGACAAAATGAAGTAGTAATAATGAAGCGCACTGTAACAACAACAAGTAAGAAAGCGTCAGTACTTATAAATGCATTTTGCAGCTTTTCCAAAAACAGTACCAAACGCACTAGCACAGCTAAAACACTGAAATGTTGCCCAGTTAAGGTTTTTATTAGTAATGGTAAGAAAAGCGAACAGTAACAAATGCACTTGAGTACATAGTATCCAACTATCCAAGGTACTGCTGCCCACTTTCGGTTATCTACCGTATAGAAATGTGTCTGGCCTAAACCAATCGATCTGACACAATTGTAATAAAAATGTTATTTGCCAGAAACCACGACGGCACGTATTTACAAACAGAGAATAAATGCTTAAATGATCTTCCAGTAGTTACAATTAAGCACAACATGTTGCCCAGTTAAGGTTTTTATTAGTAATGGTAAGAAAAGTGAACAGTAACAAATGGACTTGAGTACATAGTATCCAACTATCCAAGGTACTGCTGCCCACTTTCGGTTATCTACCGTATAGAAATGTGTCTGGCCTAAACCAATCGATCTGACACAATTATAATTTAATAAAAATGTTATTTGCCAGAAACCACGACGGCACGTATTTGCAAACAGAGAATAAATGCTTAAATGATCTTCCAGTAACTACAATTAAGCACAACACATGGATACATTATTGACACGCACAATTTATACAATGAAGCAACATTTTATTTGGGTCAACGTGTTGAGATTTCGGCATTGTATTTATGTAGCATCTTAATAGAAATATTAGATTTTAATCATGGACATTTGTGACAATAAACAAAAAATTCAAAGCGTCAAGTATGTGGAAATCATGGTTAGGCAAAGATACAAAAAGTACATTGCATTGTGGCAATGCGATTTTAGAGAAAAGTCGATCTGGATTTGTGTACCTATTCAAAATACACATAAAATCCTAACTCTTGTACTACAGTGATCAGAGATGGATGATGATAATATTTAGCTACCAACATCATCATCATTATCATCCAACTGTTGCCCAATAAGGTTTCCTAGTTATGGTCATTGTTTATAAATTTTACACTAGATCCAATATTTAAACAATCCAATAAAACAAAAAAACTAATGAGAAGTGCGCTGTAAGTTTTTCGGAAAATGGTATATGGTTAATGTTATAATTTGAGTTATAATGAATTGTTAATGATGCTGTCCATGTGACTATCTAATAATTATACACACATTTACACACGCCTATTATATGGATACCTATTATGGCTATTGCCAAATTGTCGCATTAGTATTTCCATTTAATGGTATGGGTATGTATGAAGCGCTACTAACTAAACAGCGCATTATTGTTCTTGCATTGACAAAACAATTACACTTAACTTCATATGCACTAGTTAGTATCAACTGACCACGAGAGAGAACAGAAGCTATTGACTTTCATCTCAGCTTTCATTACTCACTGGAATACTACTACACAATACATAACATAATATTTATCTCTGTCTGCTCTCTGCTGTGTTGTTAATGGTCTTAGTTAGAGAGGTGCAATCAACGCAATACTTTTCATGGAATTTTACTCACAGTGTTGCAATGAAGAGTTTATACAAAAACACAAAGCGCAGTTTAATTTTAATGTTTAGCGTTGTTTATTTTCCAGATGACGTGATGTTGAAAGATCAACGGCACAAGAGTCATTTGCATTTTTGTAAACTCAAGTAGTTGTTTATTTTCCAGATGACGTGATGTTGAAACTGTTGAAAGATCAACGGCACAAGAGTCATTTGCATTTTTGTAAACTCAAGTATCTAACCAGTCAGCACGAGGATTAATTTCTGCCAACAGTCACTCACTAACTCGTACTTGTTTTGTTATGTTTTGCTTTTCAAAAATACATAGTTATAGTATAGTATCTTTAAACCGAAACAATCACAGTATTTGTTTATGACAAAACGAAAGTGTTAATTCAAAACAGAGATTGCAAAAACAGAAACATAAAAGCTGGCAAAAATGAAAATATGATAAATATTTTCAATTGCAGTCCTGTAAATAGCAACACTACAGTTAAAAACAATAAAATTGGCAATTACTTTGTATAAGGAGGATATGTAATACGCTAAAAACTGAGAGAGCTATTAGATGGTTTTTTGCCATATTTGTGTTGACGTTGCATTACTTTCAAACAAATTTGTTAGCTTTAAATCATGATGTCAGGCGCATTTTTTGATTTTTCATTGCAAAATAATTTATTACCCATAAAAAATTCAATTTGTACTTTCCAAAACACATATTAGTATTACACACTCAATTAGAATCGTAAACGAATTGTAAAAGTTTTTATGATTTGACGTATCAATAGATAAATGGAAATGAAGCCAAATCAAAAATCGGATTTTTAAGAAAATGAATGCATTTTAACCGAACTTTTGTATGTCTGACGAGTCTGACAAAGAAAATCCTACTAAACTTCACAATTATGCAGCAATGTGAAGTAAGACGGACTCAATTTAATCCATCTGATTTCCTTATTGTTAATATTATTACTCGTCCATGAAAATGCGCTGTCACGAAGAAGCTAACGGAAATTGGGATTTACAACAACTGACAACACAAATACTAGGTTAAGTGAAGGTTGAGGTTGCGAGAGATATGGATAGAGAAATAGAGAATAGATCAGACAGACATATTCATTATTGACATAATAAAAGGATTCGCTATTCGAATTTATTCATGCAAGCGAACGAAAAGAAGCCAAGTGAACCGTACCATAAATAATACCGATAAGTAAATAACGTAAAATGTTACATCATTTGAGTAAGAAGTTTTTGCTTCTTTTATTTCCAACAAAATAAGTAAAATAAGTTACCTTTGGCTTGTATAACCATTTCCGGATTGAATTCATCACGACAGCTAATGGTTACCCTTTTCGGTAAAGTTTGCAAAAATCCAAGGCCAAAAAATGGCTGTGGTAATGCTGGCAATGACGTCCAGCACGCTGTGTGGAATAGGTAGTCACGCTACTAAGCTATGTTTATATATCGCACAGAAAATGCTTGCAATTTGATCAGCTACAAGAAGTTTGCTTTTAGATGGCCTTTTGTACTTTTTTTTATTATTTGCTTCGTCCTTCTTTGCTGATCAACTCGTTTCACGTGGAAAAAAATCAACGAACTGCCAGCAATCCGTTTCTCATACAAATATCCTAAAATCTCATCTTAGTTTCATCATATCCGAAAGGCTTGAATTTCCTCTCCGTTTCGTACCAAGTACAAGGAAACTTTGTCAGTAACAAACAAAGGTTTTTTTCCACGCGTTCCGTATTTCTCCAAAATGGATACACGTACGTTTACGAGGTTCTTGACGAAACGAAATGTAGTCACTAGTCTTCTTTTATTCTTCTCTTTTATTTATTTAACTGGTCTGATTAAATCAATCTGAAAAGTTTCACAACACTGCTATAATAACACACTCGTATTTACATTGTACATAATAATGCCTCCTGACGACGACAATTAGGCATGGAAAGCGAAAGCATATACGGACAGAAAATTAGAAGAATTGCGCCTTAATAATAATTCTAGCAGCTAAAATAGTTGCTCTTTTCATCTCATCATCGCCGTTTATTTGCTTATTTATTATAACGTCCACCACGATACACATCAAAGTTAGTTAGCTAAAGCTAACAAGGAAGACGACATACTTTCTTTACACTTGATGAAGCAGTAGTCCTTCTGTATTACTACTGGCGCTACTACTATCACTACGGCTTATTTGTTGATATTCCTGTTAGTTTGGTGTCCAATGAGTCAATGATGATGATGTTTGCTAGATACCTACAATAACTCCAAGTGAGCTTGCTGCTGCTGTAAATACGTTTGTGCATTCGTTTAAATAATTTCTCATTTCCGTCCCTCAATTTTGACCAACTGTTCGAAATCCATTGGTTGACTCAACGACTTGTTTTTGCTGCAACAGCAAGAAGAGCAAGGCAGTAGTATCCTTCACGCGAAATATAAAGTGGAAGCTCACAGTTCGACGCTAGTAGTTTCTCTCTGTTTGCGCTGCTGATGGCGTATTCATTACGTACTTAAACAATTTATAGGTACATGTTATTCTACTGCTAGAGATATATTATTATTGTTATTATGCTCATCTATCTGCAGCCTGCAACGACTTGTTGGCTCAAGGCTTTTCTTTCTCCCGAGCCGAGTATGTTGATTTGGCGTGGATCGAAAAAATACGACCAGCAGTAACTAGAGGTTTTTTAGTGGTGAGCAGCGATTGATGAAGGCTTGAGCTGCAGTTTGGAATCGCAGAATATCTCCTCGCTTCTTTCTAGCAAACAACGCACGTTGCTGCACGCTGTTGTTGCTTTTTGCAAAAAAAATGGTGAGTAATGATGAGTCCAGCCATATGGTAGAATTTAGCACAAAAACTTTTAGCTAAGATGACTTACTTCAAGTTGTGACGGGAGGGTAGTAGTAGAGAAGCAAGTCATGGAGGATGGTGATAGTGATGATTATGCTATTACGTTGAGTATGATGATGTAGGTTAGCACGTTAGAATTTATAATTTCATTTGCATAAGTTGTTTTCACCAAGGGCGCAATTTGGTTTTTGTTTGTAGTTTTAATTATACGGGAAAAAATTCTGCATTTTCGGCAAACACATTTGCGTGACTCTTTCCAACTCCTTGTTCTTCTAGTCGTAGTTTTTATCAGTGGCAAGTAATTTGAAATGTTGTTGGAGCAGCTGGTTTTCTATGATGATGCGTCATTGTTTTTGGATCCTGTAAAAATTCATAAAATATAATAAAATTACATGTTTAGTGTGATTATATGAGCTACTTTAATTTAGCAGTCAGTAAAAGAAAACTTTGTTAGCATTCATTTCACTGGTACAATAATGTGCTTTTTCCTATTTTAAATTACTCAGCGAGGTCAGTGTACTTTTTAATATCTTGAGAAATGTTTACCCGTACAGAGTACAATAGTATCATTTTCAGAAAATGATGGTTATTACTGTAAAAAGATAATCTGCGTAGTTCCAGACATCCATCCAAAAGGTTTAAAACTCTCCAATTACTAAGAATGTTCCGTTGCACTCAGCTTTCATTTTTATACATAAAAAAGATATATGGCTTTATTTCATTTACTTTTTAAATGTACAAAAGTACTTTCTATCAAATTATTTTTCGTTGCATGCATAATGAAATGAATAATGAAATTTGAAACTGGTAGGATGTAAACTGTAAACTACATAACGATGGGATTTTCACAGAAACTTTCTAATAGTATGTAGTGTGTAAATATGTCAAGTTAAATAATTATCTAGTTTTATTACTACTAGGTTCAATATTTATGTTGAACTGCAGTGACTTCTATTTCCATTAAAGATATTTACCTTTTCTAGAAAAAGTTCAATCAATAGAAATTTTCACAAGTAAATACACATATTTTTAAATCTTTGATTTTATAAAACAGTCTTGCCAGTAAATACGCTATGCACTGCATAGAGTATGCTCGATTCACTTTGACTAAAGTAAATAAATAACTCTGCGTACAAAATGTGCACTCAACTATTATGATAAGGACAAATTCAACTCCAGTAGGTAAACAGTGACTGCATATTTTTTGACTTTTCTTTCAGCATAGCTTGACATTTTGCTCACACTGTTATTGATTAAATAATAAGCTGGGATGAGTCGCTTTCCATGAGTATTAAAATGCACGACACATGACGTGATTAGGTACTCTAAATAAACTTTATGCCAGTGTTCCACAAAGAAATTCACACTAAAAAGGCTAATTCTCTTTTGCCACGCTTAAATTCGCAAATTAATATAACCCTTTCTCTGACATTATGTGCCACATACTATGAAGTGAAAATTAACAATTTCGAAGCAAAAATGGCATGTAGCAAACTCATGCACATTAATTACGTTTACCTTAGAACTTTTAAGTTAAAAGCATTAGCCATTAACTACTTATATAATCTATTATGTCACTCCTGGCGCTAATAAAATGCAAGACATGAAATATCCTTGACCGATGGAAAATTAAATAAATTAGAGGAAAGTGTACCATTTGTTTGCTATTGCTATATAGTATGAATGTGCATGATTTTCCTTGACTAATCGTTAGGACATTTTTTGTGTGGGTAAACTTGCAAAAAAGTTACTGTCTCGACTAGAGTTGATCACCCCTCAACTTAAACTAAAACTAACAATAAGTAGATAGATGACTAAGCCTAGGATAAATATTCATCTTCGAGCCTTATTGACGTATAGAAGAAAAATTAATCCATATTTTTCTCTTCTCTTTTATTTTATGTACATTCTTAAAAATTATACTTCAAATTATACATGACAGTTACGTTTTCCAGATTAACTTTTTCATACATTGAAACCGATTTTTCAAAAACCTCATAAATAAAAGTAATGATTTCATCATGATTTTTGGAAGAATTATTATTTGGCCAGAATATATTAATAATTTAGAAACGAGTCTAAATTCTGATGTCCCCTCGCCCGTTTGTGTATATGAGAACGTTTAAATGACAATTGTTAAAACTACAATATTTTAATAAGATTGAAGATACAAATAAAAAATCGAATGGTAGTTTTTAGTTTACGTTAAACCAGTGTTACATTTCTTATCTATGCTTCCATGTAGGTGGTGCATCTCAAGTAAAAAGTGAGTTATCACTTAACAGCAACTCAAACTGACATACTTGCTCAGTGAAGCTTTGATGTAGAGATATTACGAGCCAAAATTATCACTTAAAATGAGCAGAAAAACCCCCTGTCAACTTCAGACGTATTATTGAGCGGCTTTATACGCATGCCAACCATAGTTTAAAACTCCTCTACTACCTAATTTTTTAAATAACATTATAGCATGTTGTGGATTGACTTCCTTTTGCAACAAGTTATCATGTCATTATCATAGCCAATATAATTTATCTATTCTACTTAGTATGGTGCTCTGTTTTATCAACGTAATGTTAAAAATATATTCGCATTCCCCATACAAGTTGTGAGCAATTTTTTTTTCTCCTCTCGGTTAATACGGTATTTGCACACAGGTTTCAATAAAGTACCGATACGAGCTGCTAATTTATTCGGATGAATATTATAAATTTACAATTGTAAACATAACTACTTAATATTGAATTTTGATGAGCATAAGACTCTAACTGGGTTTTTTTGCGAACGTCATCGTTCAAACAATGATGACGCTTCGATTGAAAATTGAAATGCCACAGTTCACTTGTGGCAAACATTTTAAATTCTCAATCTGATGAGCTTGACACAAAGAGGGAATATCGTTCGCTTGCACAATGAAATACGTAATTATTTATTGAACATAATTTTTGAGTTTGGGTTTTCTCTGACTAACTTTTGAGTTTTGACTTTTACAAGTTGAGCTGCAAGGTTACTGTTGTTGCATTTTTGCCAAGGCGTCATTTTGGAGTAGCACATGTAAGCCTTACAACAACACCTTTACACATGAAAAAGCAATATCCATGAAACAAAAAAAACCTACAGGTGGCTATGAATTTGGGAGAATTTTATTCGGGTGTGACGACAGTAGGTATGCGAGCAATAGACCTAATCAAGGCGTGTCATCCCATTAAGGATACAAAAAACTGACTTTAAATGAGCTGTAATTATTATAAGCACAGTAAAACCTAGAGCCCAACATCCCACACAAGTTGATAACTTACGATAATAGCATCGTCATGGAATATTGTTGTTTTAGCTTTGAAAATGATTAAAAACACAAAAGAAAATAGTAAAGTACACAGCACAGTATTCTTTTTTAATTCAACTTACTGCTTACTTTAAACGTGAGCACAACAACAACCAAACTAAATATTTAAAGGTGATGGTGATGATACCGAGTGTAGATGAAAAATAGTAGAAAATGGCTTAAAATTTAGATTTAGAAGAGACCCGAATAAATGCACTTATTCACCAATTTATTTTAGATGAGATGCCAGCCAACACGCATTGTATTTTACTTAATGTTTAACCAACTACTAAACACGTTTTAATTTTTAAAATTCATTACTGCACTACTGCAGTCTCTTTTACACGGATACAATTTAATCAAATAACAACGTATGCCCTGAATGCAAATTTACGCATTTGACATTTTAAAATGAATTTGATTGTTTTAATACTTGTATTTCGTTTTTTATGCAATGCATTTTTAGTGGTCCAATATGCATAAATGAAAGTAATCGCTCAATTTAGCAAAGGAAAAGTATGTACAAACTATGGTGGTATATAATGTATCTATTTATGTATGTATGCCTTACTTTTGAAGTTGTTGAACATCATTGCCTTCTCGCCACAATCAACAATCGCAAGCAAGCTCAAAAAGTATGCTTGTATTAAGGAAATGGCAATCTTTATTGAAAAGTAAAGTGTTTCATTGTGAACTACTTTTTCAATTCTTGAAACAAAAAGGTACAACAAAGCAACTATACTTTTCTTCTCTTCGTCAACCAAACCAAACACACAACGTCTTTTTTTCCACAACAATAAATACAAAATACAACTTTTGCTTACTGCTAACTCACGTTTTGCCACCGCTTCTGACTGTATAATTATATTACCACTCTCTGTTGTAAGTAAACGCAAAAAAAATTGTTGCCATCCAAAAGTGATTACATGAGTGATTAATTTAGTGCACTTCTTGCCAGTGGGAGAAGGCAAGCCATTATTAATGTTGCAACTAAAACTAGGTAACAAAACTGCTCATGAGGCAAACACTTGCATACGCTTAACTGGCACTCAATAACAACAATCAATAATAACACAAAAATCAGTGGCACACACAACAGTATACACCACCACAACAACCACAATTGTTGAGCAGTTTTTTACTTACATTTCAACAATCACAGTAGTAATAGCAGTGGTGCTAGTGGTGGATAGACTTGTAGTAGGACTTTTTGTTATTATTATTATAGCGGTAGCAATATTTATGCAAGTAGTATCTCTCCTGCTACTACCACAACTTACTGCGCCTTTAAAAATATTGTTATTGTTACCAATATTCATTTCACTCAACACAGTTTTGTGGCAAATAATTTCTTTGCAAAAAGAGATGCTGCTACTGCTGCTTTGTTCGTTCGTTCATAATACGCTTTCCTGCACGTTGAGTCAACCAACCTCATCTCATCTACCACAGTGCCTATTTACTTGTAAGTAAATATGTATGCAGTAAGTAGTTAAAAGCATTATTTTAGTTTTTCTAATACTTTAACTGCTGAACAAGTTTCAGTTCAATTCAGTGTGGTGTGCTGCTGGTGGTTGTTTCGTTGGTAGTGGTGGGTGAGATGATGGTATGTTCGCGAAGATTGTCGTTTCAAAACTGTGAGAGACTATTAGCAACTCTTTCCTTCGCTGATTCCTCTCTCTGTATAGTTGGAGCAGCGCACATGAACGTTTGTTATTCAGTCTCTTCTGAATAAGTCTATATATTATTATTGCATGACGGTTGTTTCTCAGCATCAGCGAAGTAGCAGCTCTTAGTCATAGTTAAAAACACAATATGCATTACCATAACATTACCATTATGTTATTATTATAATTATTATTATATACCACTTCTTTTTTGTTATCATCGCTCATCATATCTTTGTCAGTATTCATCCTACTTAAGTACTCTAGCTTACTAGTATATATTTTGAAAAAACATGCATTTGCGTTATTCCTTTGAATCTATTTTGTTCTTATCATCACCATGCTAGTAGTAGTAGCTCAAGTTTGGTTGAACTGCCCTTTTCTGTCGTTTGCCTTACCTTGCATTTTATTGTGCTCCTCTCCCAACCATATATATTGTGTGTGCATGCTATTTTTTACTCTGAATTTGTAATAGCTTTTAAATTTACATGTTAAGCATCATATATGATAATCACACTTGTTCAGTTATAGATGTTCGCAGAAGATCACTATTGACTATTTAGCATGTAGCAGATACTACTACATGATGTTGTTGACGATGGTAATGATGATGATCATGCTGATTCTCTCTCTATTTCTCTCTCTCGTTTGCTTTGTGAGGACACTTTTTTCAAAAGATAATTATGATGATACGCGAGAGTATGCACGATTATCATCATTTTACAAGTGTGTAAATACGTCTTGCAGGTATGCATGCGTATAATATTATTATAACTGATTTTTATTTTCACATGGAAAATGGAGAGAGAATAAATAAAATGAAATAAATAAGCCCCCAAAAATATACAAATATTGTTCAACAAAACAGTTAGAATATTATCATGTTGGCATTTATCTTTGGTTCATTTTTTTCATGAGAAAAATAAATAAATATTAATGCTAAACTTACTCATTTGTTTCGTTTGATGATACGTTGGTTGTTTCCAAAAAAGTCACAACACAATAAAACCAATAGCCATGCTCTTCATGATGATGCTGGTGTTCAATGGTTATAATTTATACGCAAGTACTATTAAAACGTATATGCACTGTTATCACACATCTGTTCTTACTGCTACTGTTGATGATGATGATGGCAATTTCAAAGCAGAGAAAATTGATATGATGATGATGACTAATGGAAATTAATGCGGCAGCTAAAGTGTTTTCACTGCACGGCTACACTGACATTAATAACATTGATGCTTCTTCTTGGATTCAAAGTGTCTCAAAGTCTGTCTCTCTGTAATATTCGTTTACATGAGACATTGAATATAATAATAGCCGAGGACAACTGCTTCTCTTGCTTAAAGTAAATTATAAATCTCCAAAAAACGTAAACAACGTAAAAGATAGTGCACCACTACAGTTGACTTTTACGGTCACCACAACGTGATCCGTTGCAGGAATACGTGTTATATGTTCGAGAGAAAAATGGAAGAAAAAAGAAGAGAAAAATAATAACGCTATCTATCAAGTTAAAAAAAATCTAGTGAGGACTCTAATAAAACACACACGAATATTACAAAAAAAGTGTAGCGTGATTTTCTACTCCGATTGATTGTCTACAGAGAGTTTAAAAGTCACATCTTAGTCACGTAACTAAATAAATGCACCATTATGATGGTAAATGAGGACGTTGACGAAGCTGATGATGATCGAACATTGACGCTTCACAAGGAGCACACAATAATATACTACTACTGAGCAACAGTTCTGCGAATTTCCACTTAAAACTCTGCAGTTCCATTTACACCAAATATTCTTTTCTTATCACTAAAACGATAAAGATTTTTGTAATGATGATGATGATGTTCTACGTCGGATCTTTTTAACGCACCACCACCATCCCATCAAACCTAGCAAGTTATCTGCAACGTTGATCTTTTCACGAAACTACAAGTCATTTTTTTCTGGATAATTCCATGCATCCCCTCATTCACTAAAATACGGCGGTGATTGATGCGCACATGTTATTATTATTATGTACTAATGATTTATTCATCCAGCAGTGAGTAGAGCCACTACTAGAATTTTTATGTTGCATGCATAATATTTTTTAAATTCATCTAATTCCCAATTTTTAGCTTTTGCTTGCACATGTTTTTCAACAATTCATGTTTCCCGTGTAACCAACTACACTTGTTCCCATTTTGTCTTTAATGGATTGAGTAAAATGTAGAAGTAAAATGTAATGTAGTAGTAATAATATTTTATTTTAGCTGAACACAATCTGTGCATAAACACGTTAAAAACAGATAGTTATGTATACAAACTTTAACTATCAGTAGTAATAATAATAACAGTAGTAAAAATTCAAAAAGATCATATTCTTGAATTTAATATTGTTGATATTACTATTTACCGATTTTTACTCACTTGGGCTTGTGCATGCACCACCACTACCACTGCTGCATCAAGTAGGCCTTTTTTGCTAGTTGGAGTCAAGTTAAAAGTTAAACTAACAAAATATTTGTTGCTTTGTATTTATTATTTATGTTTAACTTAAAATGCGTCGAGTAGACTGTATTACTACTAGTTTTTTCTGTTCCTTTTTTAAAAACTATTTATTTAGTCTTTAAAATAAACCATCATCGCTTACTCTCACACACCACACCATTTCCTTAATATGTGTGTCTGCTATTTCCTATATGTGTTTTAGAACTGTGTTGTGAGAGGAGAGCAAAGACGGTCGTGTGTTGTATTGTTCATCTTTATCGTGTCGATGTTTTTGCTGCTGATGATGATGGTCATCATCATAAACAAACCTTTACTTGAATATTGAACAAAAGCATGTAATCCAAAAAAAAATCCACACAAATATACGTTATTATTATCATACACTCTCGTACATATGCATTTACCTTTCACACACAAAAGCAGAAAAATATCATATCTTCATAGTCAATAGTATTGCTTGCTCACTATTTTTCATATGATGTTCGTCTATTCCATTGTTATAAGTTATAACAATGTTATGAACCAAAACGAAGGAGAAATATGTATAAATATACATGTATTGTACCTACCTACCTACATCACATCTATAGAGATGTGAAAAATGTACATAGAAAAGACGTTATAAATATTATATAGGTTTTTTATACAACGTGACTACTCATTTCTTTCAATATATACATAGAGACTAGACACACATTTGCCTCAAAAATGTGCTGTGGATAATGGTGCACTATTCTAGCTTTCATATTATTACTGCCCTTTTTGGCCCTTCACTTGCCATTTTTATTTGATTCTCCTCATCTCGTGCATACTTTGTGAAGTGAACAGCACACAGGGAATGCCTTGTTGTTTCAGCACTTTTTTTCAACTCATCCCACAGTAAAATGGTTTTTTATATGGATGAACTTGCTTTATACCATTATGCATGTATATTTTTTGGGCTTTTGTAGGGATTCTACTTGGCTTGAAGGGAAAAACAGTACATTTACCGTATGTGTGTGTACTTGTTACACTTACTTTGGTGAGAAGAGAGAAAATGTGATGTGGTTGGATTGGATATTATTCTTGTACGTTCAGTTCTACTGGGAGTACTCTGACTGAACACCAGTATGAGGATTGTTGTGAGCATCTTTTTTCTAGTTAGCTGTATGGATGAAGATAATCTGGTTGATAGAACAATGCAATATATATAGTGATGATGGTATATAAGAATGAATGCGAGATCATGCATTTATTTATTATTTGACTAGACTAGGCGCATTGCACGACATGTTACAAAACGCTGAGCCACTGCTTCTTGATATTATTGCGCCAAGTTACATTACTGTTTTCGCTCGCAGCACTCGGTAGTAGTGGAGCTTGTAGAGCATGGTAGTTGCGTTAGGACTTTGTTCAAGTTTAGAGGAAAAAAATAGCAAGCAAGGTGCTTGCTCAGTCAGATAGTTACCTATGCCCCACCACGGGTTGGTTTGTTTAATTTGCTCGTCAATGTTTCACATGGATTTCATAAATGCATGCAAAGGATAGATCGTGCGTGTGTTTTCAATATCTAGAATTTGAATGCATGATGGTCAGTCAGACAGAAGCACACAGAGTAAACCACCACACAAGAATGATACATTGTAAAGCGAACAAGGAGATCCATCGTCATGTAGTCATCATCATCATCGCAGCGCTGAGCTAGCAAAATGAATGTGGTGTTATTACATTGGTCACTCACCACTGTTTCTGCTGCAAGTCTAGCAAAGTTTTTTTGCTATAGAATTTATGCATTTGAAGCAGCAGCGCTGTTCTCCATGTTCTGTTTTGCGACTGGCGACTATGCAAGTGTGGCAGCTCGGATGGAATCATTATTACTTTTTTGCCTTTGCAAAGTTCCTTAAACGTAAAATTTAGCAGATTTCACAACGATCCAAGCATTCATCCAAGCCAAGTAGCCCCTACTACTAGGTATGCTATGGTTTTTCGCAGTATTCATGGGAAATGGCAGCATAAGAGCATAACGCGAAATGAGATTCAGCGAAAAAAACAAAGGCAGACAGACGGTGACTGTGGTGGTGGTTTTAGGTCTTTAGGATTATACATTATGTTACACTAGGATATACGCTGTAATAGTAGTAGTTTGTAGCTTAGTTGTGTACGCAAAGTTTTTAACTTTTTTTCCTACACAAGAAATTTATAACAAACAACACAGTCATTGTTCTACTACGTACTTGACTAAGGTTGCATGCTGTTCTTGTTGTCCATATTTGCCTTTTTGTATTTTATGCCCTCAGATGCAGAAAGCTTTATGTCAGATTGTTTTCTTGAAAGATTTTTGTGGTATTATAATATGATCCTTGCTGCTGTTGCTAACACTAGCAGCGTAGTCGTACAAGACGTTATTGTTAAAATACAAAGAAAAAAATACTACGTCGTCACTCGTCCTGCTACTGTTGATGTATCACGCTTGCAAGTAGGTAAGTCAGTGAAGGGATGAGGAAATCTTATTTAGGCCTCCTTGCATTTAATGTTTAGTTAGAAGGAGAAGACTTTTATACCGTTTCAATGCTTCCTTTCATTTTTCTCAAGTTTTTTTTCTTCAGGCATAATAAAACTGCATGCATCTACTAATAAATTCCATTTTACTATATATATCCACTAGTATGGATTTCATACCATTAAATATTATTGTGCTATTCGGTATATTGTTGTATTTAAGTGTGATGTTTGATTACTTGACAAATGAACGATTGGAGGAACGAAGGTTGATGAATCATTGCAGATTGCAAGAGAAAAGCCGAGAATAAATTACAATGCATATTAAAAAGAAGAAAAAAATGTGCAAGCAAAATGTAGCTTTTTTAATGCTGGCTATATGCACTCTTCAAAGTCGTTTAACTGTGTGTAACCTTTTTGTTCTTCCCAGAGAGATTAGCGTACTTGCTTGCACACACTACCTATAAAACTGCACATAAGTATTACACTTGAACAAGAAGTGTGTACTGCTCTCTAATAATAATTACGACCGTGTCGGAACAGTGGTGCAGTATTGTTGTATGCAGCTCATTCATATGTATGACAATAAAGAAGTAAGTTAAAAGTTGTTAATAAGTAAAACTATTTTACCTTAAACGGAATATGGGAACAAAATTGTAGTTTTGCTCGCTGCAATATTATTCATCTGTAGAAATCACAACTATAAAAGCAAAGCAACAATCATTGTCTTTATTGTCGTCATCACAATATTTAGTATACCATCAAAGTAGACCTTCATTTCATTTGCTTTAGTTTTTGAACGCAATAAGCTCATTGTTGTATTACTATCCCACAGAACCTTATACATATACATAACTCGAAAGCGTCTTATAGACATGGACGACGGTTGCTTCAAAGACGCTTCACACAAGTTTCAGTATCGTCACCACATCTACAGCAACAATCGGCAATCGGCATAATGCACTTACCATTTATTTTGCTAATAAATGCAAAAGAGCATTTTTGCCATTATATGAACACCGTTATTGACATTATTATTACTCTCATTGTATGAAAGACGTTTATGCTGATGCTGATGATAATAATAATAATAATAATATGCAGTTTGGGTCAATACTATAGATTGCATGGTACATAGGATACAACTTGAGCGGAAGACTAAGCGAGCCAACAGCCGACAAGGCTATGTAATACTTGCACAGGTACTTACTGCGTATTTAACTGACGGAAATACTGCAGCAATTTTTTCTCCCTCAAAATCCTACAATACATAGATAGAGTACCCTAATAATAATAATGATCGCATCGCACTGCTATAAACTCTTTCAAGAAATACTATGAATGTTGAAAAGGATGATTTTATGGGGATTAGAATTGGGGATGATGGTGGAGACCCTCTTATTACTTGTCTCTTCCTTTTAGCCTTTGATTTGATGATGATTATGAGATTGTGCATGATAATTGCATTTCAGCAAACGCATTTACGCATTCATTTTGGGTTAATTTCCTGGTGTAGAAGTGAGTAGTAATTTTTTTTCCTACTGAAAAGGGTAAAACTGTTTCGCAACTGTCTGTCTATTTATTTGTTACTCCGATAGCTTTTTGTGTATGTGTGTGATTCAATTTAATGAGGACATAAAAGATAAACTTGAAAGTAATTTTAATGTAATAATAAAGTTTACTTGCTGATAGTTACATATGTGATGATGGGATAATCGCGTTCATTATCCATAATGCGCAGTTATCTTGTGTAAATTGTTTGACTTCGGCTTGCACTGCGGTTGTCTCAGAGGGTTGGCTGAGCCAAATAAGATGAACATGTCAATATGGAAATAACAATGATAATAATGGGTTAGTTTCAGTCAAGCACCCTTGAAATAGAGTCATGGAGATTCATTCCCGAATCTACCTATGTAGAGACTCACTGGTAGGGACTATTTAGCTTAATAATAATGATATATATTAATATAATATGCATCTGCTGGGTAATTACCACATACTGCATAAAAAATTTCAAT
>JAANSP010000955.1:0-17567 GCA_036850745.1 Homidia socia
TACAGTTACTTTACCTACTAATCACAACAAAAGACGATGCAACTTTACGAAATAAGATGTTAATGTGAAAAAGTTACTGTTGTACAGCACGAATAGAGGGAGAGGGAGTCGAGTTGTTGTATGTAAATACAATGTACACATATGCATTACAAGATTATTTCACATCACATATTATTCATCATATCACCGTCCTTAAGTGCCTCCCTACGATAGAGCAACTTTGCAAACTTTTTATATGCACCATCATCAACAAAACCGTGCTCTGGTGAAACCCGTATCACAATATTTCCTCCGCACCACCACCACCGTACCTCTAGCTGCTGCTGCTGCTGAGCTAACCTCATGCCTTAAAATTGTTGTAAAGATAGACTGACCTAATTTTCTTATGCTGGCTGGCCGACTACCACACTCACAAGCTGATGATGACGGTGGTTGACTACGTTTTTATGTTTTATACGATGTATCTATCAATATCAAATATCTATTCTGATATCTAAGTTCATAATATTAGGAATAACTATGATGTCAGCAGCTATCATTGTCAGCTGAATGAGCTCACTTGGAGTGCGGACTAAACTGACCATACTTTTACGCTGCAGCCATACACAAAATCAGTAGGTATCAAAATGGGCTGTTGTCAGCGTGGGGCAAGTGTTAGTTCTTTGAGAACAGATAGGAAAAAAACATTCTTTTCTGTGTTTTGAGTCCTGGGTTGAATTTTCATCAAAAAGGCTTTTTTGTTTGAATAGCTAGCTGTCTGGGTTGCAAAAAAATAACTTTAGCACAAGCAGGAAAAATTCTTTTATTACTTTGTAATAGGTACCTAATGTATGCATGTCATAAACACACAAGCCAGCCGTAATAGTTCAAAAACTCTTTATTTGTAAAAGAAACACTGATAACACAGCGATTGTTTAACGGGGAAAGCCAATGCATCATATTTGAAAAAAATCCCATCAAAAAGTTGGCTTTATTCCATCTCTCTTTCTCTCTCTCTCTCACACACACCACCGTGTACTTTGTCTGCTTGTGTAACTCACGTGGCCCGAGGTGAAAGCATTTGTTTGTAACATTTTTTCCCCTTTCATGCCAATTCATCTGTGGAAAACTGAGGTCCAAAAAAGAGAAAGAACACAGCAGCCCTCTAATTATTATCATCAGCTCAGAGATGCCTATATTTCGTGCATAAGTGGAAATGATGCATAGAGCATAGTAATGAAAAAAGCCCATTTTTGACTGCTGTTGTTGTGCCGTATGGAGGAGGATGGATGTGGATCATTCAGTATTTTTTTCAATAATGTGGAGAGCAACTTACAAGGTTTTCATGTTGCTGCTACCACGTCATGTCTACGGCCTACTACCCGCCTGTTTGGGGATTTAATGGAAGATGTGGAGCACAGAAAAAATCGTGCAAAATACCATGTACCTATATACGTACGCTAGCGCTGTACTTAACTTTTTAAAAGTGGCAGAGAAAGCATCTAGGTACATTTTTTTCTTTATAGCTTAAAGGGTATCAGCAAATAAAGCTACTTTTACTCTTTTTTACTAGACGAGCAGCGGTGTATATAGATTTCCACTGTATGAACAAGTGAGAGAGAGACCTTGTATTAAATGCAATAACGGCCTTGTCTCTATATAATCTACAGTACATGATGACGCTCTGGTCGTTCATGAAAAGGGCTTTTTTCTTTCATCCAGCAATGTTCTCCAGAGTGGAACAACAGCAGCACCAAAGCATTTTGCCACTCTTTCAGGGAAAATGAAATGGAGAATTTTAATGACTATTTGTTGGAGCTCTTCACTTTGAACATGCATAAGCATACAGACTTTCTCTATAACATATTGCACAACTACTATATCACCGTCACCGTCAACAACATCAGCATTGGTTTGGTATCATCATCAAGAAAGAAAAGAGTAGAGTGTTTTTTCTCCTCTCTTTAAAGTCGAATGCTTCATGATATTAAGGAACAAAAGCATCATCATCATTGACGAAAATTTAAGGTTACGACGTGTCTTTAAACATTCGCACTCACGCGATTTTTATTACTTGGTTTTTTTGAGGTCACGCATTTAGAGCATACAAACATGCTTTTTGTTTGTTTACTAGTAGGACGGAACTGAACAACAAATATAAAACATGTACTGTTATACTGCTGTACATATATTTATTATTATTATAAGGGTGCATAAGTGTGTTCTACATTGTTTGCTTAATGCATTATAAATTGAATATCTGACTGGATGAACGTTTGTTCGTGCTTTTTCTTTTTTTGGCACAGTAATAGTTATACAGGCAGCGACGGGGTAGTTTTTGGTACTTAAGTAGCCTATTTCTTTTATTTAACTGTGTTCCAAATGGGCTACTCTGGAGAATACGTAGGCATTCATCTGTTTTTCCTTGGGCCTTTATTGTTTGCCCTTTTTTACAAAAGTAAGTTGTTTAGTAATTATTTTACTTTGTATTTATAATTCACCTCGAATAGAGTAACTATTAATAATTAATGCAAACGTGCTCATATATACACACTAATGCTGCTTATTACACTGACCCATTTGGATTACATTTTTGTTTGGAATAAAAACTTTTGTGCATGATAACGTGCATGTACTTGCTGGATAAATTGTGTTTTTTGCCTGTAGACATGTCTACAGTCTGGAAAATAATTTGAAACGAAAAGAAGGAATTACATCGGCAAAAATTGATAACGGCTGCTGCTTACGTGCAAAATTGCTTAGGAATAGGAAAAAAGAATTGGTAGAAAAGGAATTATATGGTTCAGCAAACAAAATGAAAATGCGTTAAGAAAGGAATGTGCGTGCCATTAACATTAGAGATAAAATGCTTAACTCTGTGTGAAGCACCAATAGATGTATGGCACCTGTGCTATTTTTTTTAAAGAAAACCAATTTATGCTATGACGGTGGTGGTGGAGGAGGAGGAGGAGTAGGAGGAGGAAGAAATTGAAGAACATGCATGTGTGTCTCATTCAGTCTAGTCAAGAGTCATCAGTTTCTCTATCCAATTACATTATACACATGTCTAGTTAGTGACTGCCAATAACTTTTGATCACGTCAGATAAGATTATACATGGCAATGGAGAGAGAAGAGACTGTGGGAGAGAAAGTGTTCGTTCCTAGGACTATGACTCCTCTTATTTGAGAGCTTGTCTAGTCCAGTTTATTCCCTTTAGACTTGGTTATACAACTGGAAAACTTTGCACTTGCCTTTAAGTAGTTCATGAGAAAACCAAAAGTGTTTTCTTACTTTTTAAGCAGCACATATGATACTATTTCCATTTGGGAGGGAAAATAATAAAATGAACAAATTCAAAGAATGGTGCTTTGTTAGTGGGTTGATTAGAATTGTAGGGAAATACAGTATTTATGTGCGGCTTTCGGATGACATCTTTACACAATTTAGGGAGGGAAAATAATAAAATGAACAAATTCAAAGGATGGTGCTTTGTTAGTGGGTTGATTAGAATTGTAGGGAAATACAGTATTTATGTGCGGCTTTCGGATGACATCTTTACACAATTTACGGCTTTACGGGCTATACATTTCGAACTTGGCACCAGTTCAGTTTCTAGCTAATTGTCAGCTCAGTAGTGGCAATTTATAGGGGAGGGAAGAAGCATTGGAAAAAAATGCTACCTTATATAGGGAAATGGCAAAAGTACATAAGAAGTGTCGCCAGGAAATTCATAGCTTTGTGTACACTGGCATTTCCAGACTCGTCGTAGACAAACCTGTACAATATTGCTGATTGTAATCCAATTTGGATAATGATGTTGTAATTTTTCAAGCGACTGCAGTAAGTCTGAAGTCGAGGTTACTTATTTACAACAATTATATTGAAATAGCTTAATATATCATCAGTACATTTTACACCTACGCTTTAATTGCTTAATTGGCTAAAAATTATTGTCGAGCCAGAAAAAAGTTACTTTTGAGTTGTTATATCATTAAATAAACTTACACTAGCTGAAACTGGCCTTATTGTGTAGTACTGTGGCGTTTATACAGGCGGAAAAAGTAGCGGTGTTCATGTGAGTTTGCACGTTGTACTCAAGCGCTCAACATATTTTCGGAATTCAGGTTCACATTTTTGGGCCACGCGCTTGGAGAAATAACATTGAGAGCGCCCTTCAATCCTTATAAATGTATGAAAAACTAGACAAAAATATTTATTCTAATATTTATTGCTCCAAAATAGAAATACATGAAATGAAAATAAAAACTTCTCGTTTCACTCATTTTCATTTGGCCATGCCTAGGCGTTTCATAAAGTTTGGGCAATTTATTTCTCCACCTTTTTTTCGGAAATCGCTGTTTATATTTATCTACGACAGTTTTGGACAGACAATGTACGAGACAAGTAAAGGACATTCCAGTTCAGTTGGGAATGGTAATGGCGAGAAAGAGGAAAATGAGGCAACACACGTGTCGCTTTTTTAGCATTGCATATAGTTGAATAATACATACAAACAAGTCTACTGCATAAATAATATAAACTAATTTAAGAGGAACGATGTGACATGACTCTCTCTGCTCTGCTTTTCTCGCCGCTTCATTTCCAGGTCTTATTTGAATATTATGACATTCTTATATTTTATTTTTAAACTTTGGCTGCATTTTGGTCTAAAATATTCATCTACTTCAGCCATTCTTTCCGGAAAATATGTACCCCCACCACCGATAAACTTATCCTTTCAAGAAACTTTACTGTGACACACACAGCAGCCTTGCAAAAGTATTCTATGAATCCCTCTGTGAAACGCCGTGTCTGTGATGTGAAAAACAACCAGCGTGCTTTTTAAAGAATAAAATATGAAATGTTCTACGAAACGAATGGCTGTGGGGCTCATATAGAATCGGTAAAGAATGAGTTTGCTTGTTTGTGCTTTTGCGTGTACACATCAGATGCCTTGATGACAAAACTTGGAATTAATTTATCCATTAATCGTAACTCATTCCTTTTTCCCTTGTCCCCACTGAGCATTTTTTCAAGAATAAATGCGTTGACTTTCATTTAAAAGAAAAGGGGTAATAGTGTGTACAGCGCGTTGCTAAAGTACATGTACCTTTTCTTCCTCCCAACCAGAAGGAAAAACGGGGAAAAGGAATTAGTATTTACTTTCAAAGAAAAGTATTCTTTTGGGTGATATAAGCAGGGAGAGTGAACAGAAGGGGATAACATTATAAATATGTGTAGATGGGAAAAACCTCTGTACACAACATATCCACCAGCACATTTCATAACAGCACCATCATCATACTAGATCAAACATGTGATGTAATAGTTTTTAAAATAGTGGAAGGCTAACAAAAAACGGGGAAAAGGAATTAGTATTTACTTTCAAAGAAAAGTATTCTTTTGGGGGATATAAGCGGGGAGAGTGAACAGAAGGGGATAACATTATAAATACATATTTGTAGATGGGCAAAACCTCTGTATACAACATATCAACCAGCACATTTTATAGCAGTACCATCATCATACTAGATCAAACATGTGATGTAATAGTTTTTAAAATAGTGGAAGGCTAACAGCACACTCCTCTCATCTCATCCACCAAAAACAGCACACAAGTAGCAAACACAACCCAGCAAGCAGAGCATAAAGGCAGCTTTTGTTGTTTACGGTTAGTAAGTAGTAGAGAAAGTAAAGTTGTTTTGAACACTGCATTTAACTTGGGAAGGAAAATATACGTACAACACATGTATTATACAAGTGCTTAAAAACCAGGCGAAGAGGGCGAGAAAGTTTACTCATCTTACATATCATCTGAAAAAGTGAAGTTCGTTTGGGAAGGAAAAAAAAAGTTGAAGACATTGCTGATTTCGTTCACTTAAGTTGTTTATATATATAAACTTGTTTCCGTTGAACATCGAGAAGAATATATAATTTCTACACATATATATCCATATATCTATACACACGTTTCCCTCACAATTTATACTTCAACTAGAAACTGCCTTCCTTCCTGGTCTCGTGGTCTAGTCTTTTCATCTAGCTGGTTGTATCCTCTTTCTTTTTGCTGATGGTTATGCTGCTTCTTCATCCAACTATTTTTTTTCTCTTTCTCTCTCTTCTTTCCCCCTTTCCCTCCTGTCTGCCATCCATGTCTCGTTAGTTCCGTACTCTGAATGACTGCTTGTGCGCTTAATGGGGACAAGAAAGGATTTTGGTTTCACACGTACAGTAAATATATATGCTATACATAAGGAAACTTGATAGGATGATGATGATAAGAAGCAAGATAGATTTGCAGGTATGTAGGTACATGTATATATATGAACGCACGCTGCTACTTATATATTATGTACTTTTTTATTACATTATTATTTTTCCATGCAGCTGCTTACTTGAGCATGCTAGAAAAAATTTTCATGATCAGAACGACACGAGACGTCTTCTCCATCTTTATTGTCGCGCTTTCTCCATCCTTCCTTCCGTGTGTACTTTTTGCTCTTCTGGCTCCAGTACTGTTGCTGGGCTGTCTTGTCAGTTTCTGGGAAAGTTAAAAAATAGTAGCAGGTTGCTGGATGAAGGAACAGACAGGAATAGGCTCTTGCTTTAATATTAATGGGCTTTGGATGATGCTCATGATCATCATGATGATATGCGATGAGAAAGTTGAATACTTTCGTCAAGACATGTATAAAAAATATATACGCGTGTATACTACCACATCTTGAACATTCCCCTGTCTACACAGCAATTTTTATGCAGCAGTGCACAATGTCTTTCCTTCTTCTTGTGTAGTGCGTATACATAAACTTTACTACAAAACATTACACTATTATTATTCTTTTCCTATGCATGTGGAGGTAATATATAAAAGAAAAAATTCAAGTGTCTTAATATGCATTTTTTCTTACATCCCCACCACTTTTTCATCCTAACTGCCTTTTCATTTTATTGGTTTTCTGTCACTTGAAACTGAGGGGAATGCAAATTTTTTGGTCTACTCCTCCTGGAATTGACTGAAAAGTAAGTTGTGTATTATGATCATGCTGAGCTTGGATTGTATTTTCAATGGAGGCGTTGTAGGTGGTGGTGGTGGTGGTATCAAAGAAATGGAAAAAAGAACACAGGGAAAAGTGAAAAAGTCTTGTTCATATAAAAAAATGAAAACACAGGACTACCCCGTTTTTACACCATGCGTATATAGAGTTGTTGTTGGATTGAGGGCTAGTATTTCTTTCTCCTACATTTTTTACCAGCTACCTATATGCATGTCCCAAACAATAACAAGTGTATGCTATGCAATGAATTCGATGTGGTGCAAGCCGTCAAAAATTTGATATACTACCACTCTGTAATATTTTCTTGTTTTTTCCTTTCTCTTTCTCTGTAATGTAAACTACATATTTTTTATATGGAGCAAGTTGTTTTTTCTTCGGAAATTTTTAATGCTAAGCACGTACCTTGTTTTCCTTCTTCAACATTGTGTAAATTGAAGACATGTATTATTATTTGAATGGAACATGGAATAGTCTTAAGACGAAAATGCACTGGAAATCAAGTGGTTGGACTAGAGCTATGCAATGAATTCGATGTGGTGCAAGCCGTCAAAAAATTTGATATACTACCACTCTGTAATATTTTCTTGTTTTTTCCTTTCTCTTTCTATGTAATGCAAACTACATATTTTTTATATGGAGCAAGTTGTTTTTTTTTTCGGAAATTTTTAATGCTGAGCACGTACCTTGTTTTCCTTCTTCAACATTGTGTAAATTGAAGACATGTATTATTATTTGAATGGTACATGGAATAGTCTTAAGACGAAAATGCACTGGAAATCAAGTGGTTGGACTAGCAGCTAGCACTTTTATGTGTGTTTCCTTCTTTAACCTCAACTTATCTAAAGTTTTCTGGCTGGCTTGAGATGAAATGCGTTTGTACTAATGGAGAAAGGAGAGGAATTGCGTATGGGTGGTATGGTGGAGTGTTGTTTCATGCTAGACACTAACATCAGCAACGCATATGCGTTTTATGTTGTGTTATTATTATTATTATTATTCTCTTTCTCTGATAACATACCACATGACTTCCATTCACAACAACGAAAACATCTTAAATACTAGCATGCTATTTATACTATCATTATGTGTGTTTCCTTCTTTAACCTCAACTTATCTAAAGTTTTCTGGCTGGCTTGAGATGAAATGCGTTTGTTCTAATAGGGAAAGGAGAGGAATTGCGTATGTGTGGTGGAGTGTTGTTTCATGACTTGACACTAACATCAGCAACGCATATGCGTTTTATGTTGTGCTATTATTATTATTATTCTCTTTCTCTGATAACATACCACATCACATTCCATTCACAGCGAAAACATCTTTAATACCAGCATGCTATTTATACGATCACATTCTGTCATGTTTTTGGAAAATTTGCTGCTTGTTTTCGCTTTCTTCTGTTTTGGGAAAAGGGTAGCACCTGCTTGCTTTGATGGTGTTTGTTATTGCCTTGTTCTCAATGCCTGAAACAACAAGCTGCTAAAATACCAAATCAATATTATAATGCCTAAAGATAATATACGCCAAAAAGTTTTGTGTCGTTTACTGGTAGAATGCTCTTCTTTATTACTTTTTTAGGTATATTGCAGAATGAGCATCCCGAAGAAAAAGCGTTTGTGCTAGATTTTGTGCTTTTGTAATACGCTCAGAAGAGATGTTTTCTACTTTACAATATTATTATTGCACAGACGCCCAACATATTATTTGACATAAAATATGACGCTTTTTATTGAAATCAATTGACAACAGTAGCGCTTGCGTTATCTGGGTCAGTCGTGATATATGCTGGTTGTTTCTGACTTGGCGAAAAAAATATGCGATTTTGGTGGTGGAGAAACAAAAGAATTCCGTGTTCAGTGTAAGATGATAGGATTACATGCACTTTTTAAAGAAGGATGGACAGTTGCTGATCTCGTTTGAAATTTTTTTCTGTTACCGTGTGTTTCTTTTGTCCGTTATTAAAGCTGTAAGTTGGTTATATATGAACAAATAAGTTTGTTGATCAGTATATCATAACATTACATTTACTTTTATCACTAGCGCCAAAATATATATGGATAAAAATGAGTCCACCTGAAAAGAAATTGAAAACATACTAATCTAAGCCTTTTTATCTCAAACTCCAACTCGTCTCGCTAGAATAAGAATTGCAAGCATTTTTTTTGAACTAGAGAGAGAGCACACAAAAAAGATAATAATGTCTATTGAGTTATGTGAGAGATTTGCCGAGTAGGACTGTGAATAAAAAGTAAAATGAAAAAATATAAAAGACAGTAAGCGTATATGGAATGTAAGTGAACGTGCGTGAATAAAACCATATGGCAAAATGAAAATCAAGAGAAAAAAAAGATTTTTTTTAGAAAAAGAGAGGGTACTTCCAGAATAGAAACCATAAAAATAGGACATCATTTTAAGCGAGAGAATAAGGAAAAGGAATTGGTATTAAATAGAAGCAAGACATCCCACCAGATCTCTTCTGTAGAAAGTATCCATCTTTTTCTTGAGTAACCCTCTCTTTTTATTTACTAGAAAAAATACTACTCGTAGAATAAGTCTAGTAGACAATCTGTCGAGTGATTTGTGTGTGAATGATGCATGTACACTTTTATTATTGAAGTACATTTATAACTTGAAGGGATTTAAATTGGCGACTTATTTTTACCTATTTATAATCTTGAAGCGATTTCACTTCATTTTTATGCGCTATAATGTAGCCAAGCGAAATGCATAAAAGTAAACTTTATACATTTCAATATATGTCTATTTATAAAGTATTGTAACGGAAGGTGAATTGGAATTTTAGTTTAGTGCATTTTAAACTGGTCACAAAAAATTATATGCTGTATTCACCACATCACCACCAGTACCACTCCACTCTGCTGAGACCAGAGTTTTGCAATCCCTTCAGTTAGACACGCCAAAGCATAATTTATACATCGTGATCTCATTTTGTTTACAACGTTGAAGAGAAAAACTGAAATCATTTGGAACAAGAATACTTTAGATAAAAAAAGTGTAATCGTGCACCAAACAACTCTTATCATAAGATCATCCATGTAATAAAGCCGAACCAATCAATCTAATTTGAGAGTTTTGTCTTGTTTGAGTAAAAATCTTCAACTTTTTCTTAAACATCAAAACAAGCGCAAAAGAAGTTCATTATTACGAATCGCTAATTTTACCAAGTTGTTTTTCACGTTTTGTCGACAAAATGAACGCATATAAATCGTGCACCAAACAACTCTTATCATAAGTACATCCATGTAATAAACCCGAACCAATCAATCTAATTTGAGAGTTTTGTCTTGTTTGAGTAAAAATCTTCAACTTTTTCTTAAACATCAAAATGGTCAAAACAAGCGCAAAAGAAGTTCATTATTACGAATAGCTAATTTTACCAAGTTGTTTTTCACGTTTTGTCGACAAAATGAACGAATATTTTTATATGTAATCGCGTAAATTTTCTTTAAGCACATCAAAATTGTCATACCGCTGTGTGGTGGTGTGGCTATAAGAAGGAGTACTTTTCATGTATTGCGTCAGTGATTTGGGATTTAAGTGCCACGTACGCTACACTGCTTATAAATACGACGAAATTTATATAAAAACGGTACCTATTTATATAGGTATATGTATTTTAGTATACGTACTTGACTTGAATCTTTTGAGTAGATGTATTATTGTTGCAAATAAAAGAAGAGATTTGTACTTACTACATACATGAGCGTATCATGTGATGTGATGTGAGGGAGCGGTGTCTATTGTGAGACAAATCTCTCAAAGGATTACTTCATGGATGCATGACGAATACAATTTTGCTGCCATCATTTTTTTCTCTTGTTCCTTTCATTTCAATATGATAGGTTTTTGGTTGCAACTCAAACTCAAACAAGATTGAATTTAAAGAGTGATACAAAAAATAAGTTGAAAATAATAAATATATCTTTTGGTAATAAAAAATAAAAAGGCGACTATGATGATGATGATGAGACAGCGTGTGTAAAAACTATTGGCAAACATTTCGCTGCATGTTCACGCAAGACTTTCAATTCGATTCTTTATTGGGTACTCACTACTACTACTACTTAATTTATACTTGTGCTTTCATTAGCTGACATGCTGTCTAGCAAAAGGATGCAATCACTGCTCACTTTTATTCAAAGTTGAACGGTTCTATGAGGTTGGTAGCTGGGGTAGTGATGATGATGATGAAAGACAAATGACTGTTTCAAAACTTTGTTTTATTGTTAGCTGCCACATTGCATTTCAGGCATGGGAGTTGTAAAACTTTTGTCAAGTTTTCCCTTTGTTATGAAAATGCCTGTTCAAAAAAGAGTGAACACTTCAAGTCGCAAAACTCTCTGCTTTGTGAAGCGAGTATGATAGATGGATGGGTAATTTTTTTGAAGAAACCTGCAAAGTTTGCAGGAATGGACTGCTCATCATAACATTTAAAACTTAACGATGACACTTTGACTCAAATGATACGGATATCAAACTAGAAATATATTTTTTAAATTACAGATTACAGTTAATTGCACTATTATAAACGTGTAAAAGTTTAACGTAATCTTTAATCGATGTTTCGTATGTGTGGATGAGTTATGTCACCGTTTAATCTCTGCTTTGTGAAGCGAGTATGATAGATGGATGGGTAATTTTTTGAAGAAACCTGCAAAATTTGCAGGAATGGACTGCTCATCATAACATTTAAAACTTAACGATGACACTTTGACTCAAATGATACGGATATCAAACTAGAAATATTTTTTTAATTGCAGACAGCTAATTGCACTATTATAAACGTGTAAAAGTTTAACGTAATCTTTAATCGATGTTTCGTATGAGTTTTGTCACTTTTGTGAACCGTTTTTACCAAAATTACTTTTAGAAAATTATTCATAAAGTATCAAATAGCAGAAATGTTGTGCCTCGGTCCTAGACTTCAGAAATGTTTATAGTCACATTTAAAATTTTCAACACATTTTCCCTTTTATCTTGCTTCTTTTTATGAGCTTTTTATTTCCACAAGTACCATTAGAAATGGCAATAGTTCATTCATTTGCTTTACGTGAAATCTTCATGTGTATTTTTTTCTGTTTGAATGACACTATTATTATCCTAGGATTAATAGCAAATTTATGCTAAAAGGTTTTTATCAACGTGACGTGCATTGAATCATGAATCATCTGTAAAACCTATACTGTGACCTAATATATTATGGTTCATTCCACTACTAGTAATAAAAATTCTTATCAAAGCGCAAATAAACATACCATAAATTCATTATCTGATAGTCGTGAAAATGAGAACTATTGGCCGCGTATTGCATTGCAATAACTCGACCCTTGTTCGCTGTAGGTTATCTAAATGGTATGCGCACACTTGTACTTCTTTTGTGTATAATATAATACACATATAATATAAATTTAATGTTCCCTGATCACAAAATTAAATCAAGGCTTCTGTAATTGTTACAGGCAGAACCCATATTGGTAATGTATGGACCAACAGTATTAAAAACACTATTAAATGTAATAATAGACGATGAAAGTAATTTTAGAAAAAGGAAAAGTGGGTGATTTAGTCTTTTTAATCTGCTTTAAGAAAAAAAGATGAGATGAAGCCGAAAATCAGATAATTTAGCCTTTTCGGTATGTTTCTCACTAAATCAGATACCCCCAAAAATTGCACCGCAATCATGCTGTACTTAAGAAAAGGAGCTAATGGTTAAATTATTACAAGTATGTGTGTGGCAAAATAGCGTGTAAAATAAAAACGTTTAAAAGTGATTAATATTTTAAGTGAATTTACTTCTTGTATTTGGCCGCCATAGTTTGTGCCTGATCTCATGGGTGATTTAGTCTTTTTAATCTGCTTTAAGAAAAAAAGATGAGATGAAGCCGAAAATCAGATAATTTAGCCTTTTCGGTATGTTTCTCACTAAATCAGATACCCCCAAAAATTACAACAATCATGCTATACTTAAGAAAAGGAGCTAATGGTTAAATTATTACAAGTATGTGTGTAGCAAAATAGCGTGCAAAATAAAAACGTTTAAAAGTGATTAATATTTTAAGTGAATTTACTTCTTGTATTTGGCCGCCATAGTTTGTGCCTGATCTCTAGACTCTAGTCTCCTTTTCGTAAATATTACAGCTGTAAGTGTAGAAAACTATTTTAAAAATCTTTTCAAAAATAAACTTCCTCATCGTGTAAAAAACGTCTTTCGTTATTTATCATTGAATGATCAACAATAAATAATAATGCTAAAAACCTCAGCTGCCATTTTTTTCTTAAAAACTGTATTATGTTACGTCGAAGAAGCTTACCGATGCAGTAATTACATTTTACTACCGTCTTTGAGTAGCACGCATATTTTTTTTAGAGAAGATGCTTAACAATTCAGCATGTCAGATTGCAAAGATTAATCANCTTACCGATGCAGTAATTACATTTTACTACCGTCTTTGAGCACTCATATTTTTTTCTAGAGAAGATGCTTAACAATTCAGCATGTCAGATTGCAAAGATTAATCAAAACATTTTTTATTGTAAATGTAGCGGCATAATATACTTATCGTTTAAGCACAAACTTGATGCAATTAATGTTTCACGAAGAAGAAGAAATGTTAAATGATTATGTTTTCTGTTGGTGAAGTTTAGATAACAATATGGGATGCACTTATAATAATTGTATGCCTTTAGAATGGCATCCCAAAACTTTTTCTTTGTCTTACTAATTCTGTGATGCTTGACTTGTGTCCTACACACTTCTCTTGTTTGATAATCTTTTTTCATTAGTCTCTAGTCTGACAATGAAAAGTTAGGTTATTAATAATTGCACGTTGTTTCAGCTATTAACCTTGAAGAAATGTCCTTCGTTGAAGCTAAAACAAGACAAACAAAATCTGGGTTTGACAGCGAAAAAAATTACTTGAGAATATGACAAAGGCAATTAATGTCCTACTGCTTACTTTAAGTTCAAATGCATTTATCCAAACATTCTTATAGCTAGATATGTAATATGCATATATAATCTTTAACTACTACTGCTATGAACACTACATTAATGCTTATGCAATAAGCAAAACAACAAAAGCGTTAAAAACATCTAAATTGTCTTACAAGCACAAGTATTTAATGAAGCTTAATGAACATAAATAGCGTAGCTATACAGCTTCCTCTTTTATTCAAAAGCAGAGACTTATTTTCTTCCAGTCAGGAAGTGTGTCATCTGAACATGGACTTACTCCATGCATAATCTTCAAACTTTTTTCTTTGTTCTCGCAAAAAAATGTCCGAACATTGAACAAAAAAAATATCTTAGAGATAGTGATGTACATGTAATTTATTTTATCACTTGGTATTTATTCCTGCTTTTGTGCAAATATTACTTTTTTGTCAAATATAGAGGCACAACAAATGTTACGTTCCCTTGATGCATAGACAATGGACACCAAATGCTACCTTTTTTGAAATGTACTGAATATGTCAATTATAGCAGGTATTGCCTTCTGAATTGTTTGCTTGCCATTGTCGTATTTGATTGTGAGTCAATACTACATCTGCATTTCTAACCAGCTTTTAGCCAAAATCGGACCTCTCACCAAGAAAATAATTCATTTTACATGTTTGCTTGCCATTGTCGCATTTGATTGTGAGTCAATACTACATCTGCATTTCTAACCAGCTTTTAGCCAAAATCGGACCTCTCACCAAGAAAATAATTCATTTTACTTGACAGTTAAAGAAATTTGTGGGTGAAAGACATTCTTTTCAAGCTTAAAGCTTACATGGAAAAGTTATTGGGCATTTTGTCAGTTATCGATTTTCTTTCAATTCTACACTTTGGCTAAAGACAAAGCGCTCCTTTTGTGTTGTGTGGAATCCACACTGTGGATTATGACTATTAAATTGTATACAAGGACAGCGAATCCAATATCAGTCAAAATGCCTGTGAGAAATGGATAATTTTTTACATGCCTGTCTATATTATGATTGAGTGAGGCAGCAAAACAGCGGGACTAGACATCCATAAAGTATTCATCCTGGCTGGAACCCAATTAAACCTATACCTAAATACATCCTTTTTGTACAGCTGCACCTGCCAGTCATCATATTTAAGAGAAAGTTTCAACCAGTTACATAAAATGCCAACAAAAACTTTACATAGTAAAAACAACATTTTTTTCTTCAGTTTCAATTGGAACATACAAGAAAGTTTGAAAATGTTACTTGATAAATAATAGCAATGTTTTACCTATTCATTCTACCTGGATATTTCTTCAATTTCTTGGCTCCTTTTAATGACCAGTCACGAAAGGACAAACATAAAAAGTGCATAGGGATATATACCTATCAATCAGCTTGTAATAGTCGCTTAAATTCATTTTGCTGCAATTTTTTTACCTTGTTGGAATTGAAAGTGGATGCAAGGGGCTGGTAAAACCGCCTTAAAAATTGCAGTATTCACGCAGTCATCATCACACTCATTCCTTTGAAGCAAGGTCATCTGAATTTTTTATTTTGTTCTTTTTACCAAGCGTACTTAATATTTTTATTGCTGCCACCGCCACATTGTTCTTGTTGGCAAAAGTGCAGCATATTGTTTTTTTCTTTAGTTTATCATCACAATACTACTGTCTGCCCTAGCACAACTAATTCTCTCATGCCATCACCACCACCACCGCCGCCACACCACTCATGACGACGACTTTTATGCTGCAGTTGAAGTGCTTGGCTGGCTTTAGTTGTAATCACACTTCCTCAATTTACGCGCAATTACAGCTTTGCTAAACTTTTGCTGAAATGTAAAATTGAGTCAGTGAGGAAAGGCATATGATAAAAAGACAAAATTTTAACTTTGTACGGCTACACTGCACTATCTACATACATAACATTATGTAGGCATGTAACATAATATCTGCTGCACAACAACAGCCAACCACTTGAGTCTACACTGCTGAAACTACCCTTGAGAATAAAATTGTTCTTTTGTTTGTTGTTGTGTCAGGCAATAGCAGGTGCAAGTTTATGAGATTTGTGATAATGATAAGCCCATGCTTAACTCTATTACTACTACTACTTGCTACTTGTAACTATAGCTTGTCTGGTTGGTTTCATACGTGTTTTTATTATTGCTGCAGCAGTAGCACTACATTTTTCTAATTGTGACTACTGTATAGTCTCTAATATAGTCCTTGACTTCTACCTTACTTGCTTCACGTTTTAACCAAAATTCTTAACTTGTTTAGTTGGACGCATAAAAAAGGGCTGCAGTTCAGCAAACCAACTTCGGGTCTCGTTGTGGTAATTACTCTTTAATTTCCTGTCTTTGTTGTTTAGACTTTTTTCTAATTGTTAACAACATTTTTGCCAGTCAGCAGCATTTAAAACAAGCTCAGGAAAAACGCTTACAAAGAGAGAGAAAGAGACCTCACTCACGTTGCAAGTGGTGGTGGTGGAAAAGTGCACAAGAATTTTGTAGATGATTTTCCCTGCAAAAATGAGCTCATGTTTCATTTTATGCTCCTAGTTTGAAGCTGACTCGGAGGCACGGCTCCAATTGATACTACCGAAAATTACTTCTAATATTTTTAAACACTGCCACTACACTACCATTATACCATGTGGTGTATATTTTTTGTAATCTGTGTAACCGACATCAAATGGCACAAAAAAACATTAAAACCATGTCATCTGAAAGGGCCCTGGCCTAAAAACATTTTGAATGTTAGACAAACACCATATTTTTGTGTCTATCAGAAATGTTGAGCTTCCCTAGTGGATCCTGTATTTTTTATTAACTAAATATTATGACAGAAAAATTTACAATACGCTATTATCCTATGCACAAGTTAAAAACTTGCTAGTTCCCTTAAAAACATTTTTTAAACAAACCACAAAATGACAGCCTTGACTCGCTTACATTTTCGTAGAATGTTTTACTTGCTGACATGCTTATTTAAGCCAGAAAACGGCTGCGGTTATATGATTCTGATAATGAAAGCACGCGGTGCATAACATAACAGTACAGAAAAGGGTATTTTAAAAAACAGGATGTACATTGCCGATAGAACAAAAACACTTAATTATATATGCAAATTATTGGTATGCATGAACTGCACATTATATACCTATGCATATAGCTTCTTGTGTTGCAAAAAATGTCATTTTTGTTTTTATTCGACAAAAGTTGCATAAAAATGTCAGGTCACATCCTACACACAGAAATGAAATAAATAGGCATATACTACACTAGTACTGCAGATGTGTACCATAGTGAGTCACACGTTCATGTACCTAGATAATGTTACAAGTTACCTAATTCCTACCGATAAAAATCGTCACAGACGCCGTACGTACAGCGAGTGCACTGCATTTTTTGCTCCGTTGATGTTAAATTCTCGGCAAAATGTTATAGTTTATTAGATAGTGTTATTTGTATAGACATGTAGTTTATCTAAAGTAAACAAGCTCGCAAGCATTTTTTTGCTCGAATAATAATAATAATAATAAACAACACAAG
>JAANSP010000956.1:0-17554 GCA_036850745.1 Homidia socia
ATGAAAAGATTCATTTTATTATAAAGTCAATTTGGTACACAGTAACAGCAACAGTATGGCAGTTTGGTTTGGTCATGATGGTAGTATAGAACTTTTATTGCTATATACAAAATGAAGTACAATACAAAACAAACCGCTCTGAAGAGAAAATTGACTAAACTAGTCCGGAATTCGGTTCGGACTCTGAGAAAGATGGAGGAGATATTAGTGTCACAAAAATAGAAAAGTGAAAGTTACATGATGATTTATGGTATCTTGTCATTATTAGGTCGGGCAAAATGCGTGTTCATGAAAGGTTTCTCCACAATAATCCACAGCTAATTATTCAATAAAAGAAATTACTACAACGAGAATTTGATAAGAGGATTTACACTAATTAATAATTAAAAATGAAATTCTACTATGTATATATTTGATTGACTTGCATATTTGCTCATCTCAACATGCCCCATATTCAGTTTATAAATCACTGCAACTGCTTGTTATGAGCTATATGCATCCGCTTTGTTACATTTTTTATCGTGTCATTTCATGCTAAAAATCTGATTTTCTCTAATTATTGGCTATGTCTTCATTTTACAAGGTTTCTTCATATTTCAACTTAAAAGTAACAAAAGAGATGTGGAAGAATAATATAAATCTGTAGGAACTAGGAACTCTCAGTAAATACCTGTTCTATCCGTTAATTCCATTCATAAAGTCCGTTTTTGGAAATGCACTGGGGAGTGGGGACTGGGGACTTTTTGGAGATAATGATTAACAAAATCATGTAGAATTTTGGAATTTGGATCTCGGTCGCTCTGCTTCCGCTACCGCTGCTGCCTTCTGTGAATGGAATATGAATGTTAGTGGAAGTAAAATAGAACATAACGTGTCGTCTGCCTGCCTGCTAGTGCTATGCTGCTATGAGTTGCTGCTATCCTGTCCTGTGTCCTGTTATTCTGTTGGGAAAGTCAAATTTTGTAAACAAGCCATAAATGTGTCCGCTACAGCTGGGAGTATCGGCATGTTGAGGAAAGTGCTTGCAAAACTCTCATCGTTTCACCGTTTCAGTAAAAACCGTCACTTTTATTGTGGGGTTATAAATTTAATTTTAAAGTGAAGTAATTTAAAGTGGCATTAAAAATGTCGGAAGAAAAGACGGAAGAAGGAGCGGGAAGTGGTGAACAAGTGCAAGAATTCAAACTTGGCCCGGATGAAGAATTGCGATTCGAAGTTGAAGCAATTAAAGGACAAATGATAACTGCTGTGGTAATTGAGGCATTATATGCACATTCCACCTTACAAGTATTTCAAATTTTTAAAGCGCGTGTTAATTGAAGGCTAGACCAAAAGCACTTTTTTGTTTTATATTTCAGATGCAAGACGGAATGGCGGAAGTGTTTGGAACAGAAATGGTCAAAGGAAAAGAATATCAGTTTGGTCCTGGAACCAAGATGGCAATTTTTACTTATCATGGCTGTGTAATAGTTATTAAAGGTTCGCTCGAAAAAAATAGAAAAATTGCATTATGAAACACATTTTCTTGAAGAAAAAACAACAAACAAATCATTTCAATGTTTAAAACATTACAGGAAAGACTGAATTTGCGTATGTGGCAAAGGAAACGCCAATGATAATGTACCTCAATGCACACGCAGCACTGGAAACTCTAAGAAGGTACATTTGTCTCATAAAAGCTTAATTTTTTTAAAATCATTAGCTTGCGCAACAATAACTAAGTTTTTACTTGATTTTAGGACGGCCGAAGCAGAAGGAAAGAGAGGACCGATTGTTGCTGTTGTGGGTCCCCAGGACGTGGGAAAAACAACTTTATGCCGTCTACTTGTAAATTATGCTGTGCGTGTTGGAAGAAGACCAATATTTGTCGATGTAGACGTAGGTCAAGGAAATATTTCAGTTCCAGTTGAATTAAATAGCTAGAATTTTAAAAGCTTAAATTTTTTTAAATGATTAGCTTGCCTAACAATAACTAACTAAGGTTTTTATTTGATTTTAGGACGGCCGAAGCAGAAGGAAAGAGAGGACCGATTGTTGCTGTTGTGGGTCCTCAGGACGTGGGAAAAACAACTTTATGCCGTCTACTTGTAAATTATGCTGTGCGTGTTGGAAGAAGACCAATATTTGTCGATGTAGACGTAGGTCAAGGAAATATTTCAGTTCCTGGAACACTTGGAGCTATGCTCATAGAGCGTCCAGCGTCAATCGAAAATGGATTTGTACAACAAGCTCCGTTGACTTATTTTTTTGGACACACATCACCGCAAGCTAATATTCCCTTGTACAATCTGCTAATTTCGAAACTTGCTGAAACAGTTCACGAGCGAATGGGAAGCAACCGGAAGGCTAAAACGTCCGGTGCAATAATTAATACTTGCGGATGGGTAAAAGCAGAAGGATATCGCTGTATCACTCATATCGCCCAAGCTTTCGAGGTGGATGTAATTGTTGTCTTGGATCAAGAAAGATTATATAATGAGCTGAGCAGAGACATGCCTCCTTTCGTAAAAGTAGTATTTTTACCAAAAAGTGGAGGCGTTGTGGAACGAAGTGGATCACAGAGACACGAAACTCGGGATTATAGAATTAAAGAATACTTTTATGGAAAACCCCCAACCCAAACATATCACCCACATTCATTTCAGGTGAAACTTTCAGAAACAAAAATTTTCAAGATTGGTGCACCTGCCGTTCCCCAATCTTGCATGCCCTTGGGAATGAAAGTGGATGAAAACAGAACCAAGTTGGTAACTGTTACCCCAACAGCGCCAGCATTACTTCATAGACTGTTAGGTGTCAGTTTCGCTACAGACGAAAATCACGAAGATGTTGTCAAAACTAATGTGGCCGGATTTGTTTGTGTGACTGATGTGGACTTGGAGAAAGGTCGAATGACAGTGCTGTCCCCTCAGCCCGCACCGCTCCCAAAAACTCTGTTGTTTTTGTCAGAGATCCAGTTTATGGATAGCCAGTAAATAATACACTACCAGACTACCGATGTTTTAATAGACGGTAGGACGGTACCATAATAGACACGGCTAATATTTATAAGCAACTGTACTTTTTGTTGGAATAATTTGATTACAAATGTTTTTATATGTTGAATTTTACGATAAAATAAATGAGTATTGATGACTTTTATTTTATTACAAAAATGCTTCATTTTAGCACTTTCTTTGTCACGTAAACATAATTACTAAAATAACTTTAAAACTGGCAGTCTTATTCATATACTTATATCATTAGAATTCATTTGACTTGTCTAAGGACATGACAGGAAGCTGTGCAATTTACAGTGAAATCAATCCTTCATTTATTTGTTTTCCATGAGAGGTAGGACTGCAAAAGTAAAGTGAATTTAGACAACCAAATTTATATTTACCTAAACTTAGGAGCAATTCTACTCTTATTCCGTTTGCATTGTTTTTTTTTGAATATTCATAAAACTTACATTCCACGAGATTGCTACAGTCTGAACAAATAAAATTCTATACTGAAGAGGTACAACAGAGAAATTGATGATTTGTACAGCAGGCCATAACTAAAACATAGAAAGATTTAACTGTATATTATTGGCTTTACTTTAAAAGAATTATTACCATATTCATTTACTTATCTTCCAGAAACAAAAACAAACCTTATAATTTGAGATGAGAACGTCAACGTAGTTAGAAGACACATCGGATTTTACTTTCTCTAGTGATCTTCCTTGTAGTATACTATTAATTGCAATAAAATTTGCCAGGAATAAGGGGGCAAATAATAACTGATCTACTGCCATTTTTGCAACCGCGGTTCTTGCCGGGGAGCTCAATACTATTCGAGTCTCAAGAATACCAAACCAAGTACGCAGTACAGGTCCCTATTATTACACAAAGAAAATTCTATAAATAATCTTGGGTAGGTTGTTTGCAAATAAACATATACTTACTCAATTCATTAAATGTAGTATTACAATGACGGATACTTACCACCATAAAAAAGCCCATAGCTCCAAATCTTGCATTTCGAATAATGTCAAAATTGTCTTTCTTCTCAATGATTTTCTGACTAATCACATCTCCAACACACATTAGGCCACCTAATCATGATAAGTGATAACAATCATAAACATCAATTAAATCTTAGTAACATACTTTCATGTATAGCAACTTGACACGAAAAATGGCAAGCAATAGAATACGTTACAACAATTCAAGTGAAAGTTGATTTGCTACTTTCACTTTCCCTTTCAATATCACATATACCTGCTTGAATGGATGCTGTCAACATTGGAGATGACCTGAAGAGATGTGATATTCGGCTTAGTACTGACATGTTTATTTTTTTAAACAAGTAACTAACGGTTAAAATATCGGTTGAATGATTGCGAATTCGACGGTTGTGTTGTGACCAACTTCTAATGTAAAGTCACCTTAATAAAATAAAAACAACTCACAAGAACATTGCTAAATATGAATTTTTTTGAAATATTCACCTCGCTCAACGCTACTCTTTTAAAGTTTTAAACACTACTATCCCCTACACGACACCAGAAGACCAGAAATAACTATTGCATGTGCGTGTCATGTTCCGTGTTCCACAAAGAATTTGGCAATAGATGAATGCCAAAAAGCACATGAATGCAAATGCACGATTTTATATTTGATGAACTTATGAACATTGCATCACCGATCATCATGTGGATTGTGGATTTGTTTTTGTTTTGGTGTGCTTGCTTGCATATTGCTTTTAGGAAATACACGTGCCTACTTGTTACATCATTGCAAAAAATTCAAAGGTTCACGTTACCCCGATTTATGCATTTTAGACAAAGAGAAGCAAATGCACGATTTTATATTTGATGAACTTATGAACATTGCATCACCGATCATCATGTGGATTGTGGATTTGTTTTTGTTTTGGTGTGCTTGCTTGCATTGCTTTTAGGAAATACACATGCCTACTTGTTACATCATTGCAAAAAATTCAAAGGTTCACGTTACCCCGATTTATGCATTTTAGACAAAGATAATTTTTTTGGGCATCATCACATAATCACATAAATTAAACAGATATAAAGCATGTTTTCCTTCTTTCTTTTCCGTTTTCATTCCAACAAGCATATCAAAATTGTCAAATTATAATATTATGTGGTAGGAATCTTAGGTGCTTTTGTTTTACTTTCTTCCAAAGTGTGGAAGTGCAGAGGATGGCAGTTTTTGCATGTTTCATTATTCAAGAAAAGATTTCAGTGAATTTCTCACAATTTCTCACCAAATTGAAATGGTAGTCAAGCAAGTCAGTGGTTGTAGCAGTGAAAGGCGGAACCTAAGGAAACATGTTTCACATATCAATATTATGAAAAGGTATAAAATAAATTGGCAGTGTTTACTCTTACTGGTTATCTTCACTGTGTATTTTTTTCTTATGAGATAATTTTCACAGTACCCCAGCCTTGTAACAATCCACTAGAAATGAAACCAGCATGATGATATCCCATGAGCAGACCTCCGGAGTAAAAAGAAGTTAGACCTATTATGGAGAAAAAATGTCCACGCCAGATTCAGAAATGCAGAAACACTTCCTTCATCACCAAAGATCCTCTTTGTTCTCCCCATTGCTTTCACTTTCGGAAATGCAATGCCAGCACTATGATGACAGCATTTTTAACTGTAGTCTACATTTCAGTGAATTTGTTGATATCCCCATGCTCCGCCCAAATAAGGATATCGGGAAATGGGCTAGAAGACCAAGACGGTGGGACGGTACCAGGCAGAGGTAGTGGTTCTTGTTTGCCTGAAGAGTATGTAGCGCCCATACGAACTAGTTTCCAGAAACTTATTCCTACCTTTAATTCACGTAGTTTTGCAATTCAACTTAATACAGGTGCTTTGAAATAAATTAAATTGAGAAAAATACTTATACATGCATAATTTTTTCAAGCCTGCAATTTTCCCTAATTTGCAATATATTTTTGACTCTGTTACAGATATGAGAATACAGATAGGCCCTGACGATCCTTTTTTAGTCCCGTTTCTTCAATCTTATTACACTACAACATTGAGAGAATATCTTGTTTGCCTGAAGAGTATGTAGCGCCCATACGAACTAGTTTCCAGAAACTTATTCCTACCTTTAATCCACGTAGTTTTGCAATTCAACTTAATACAGGTGCTATGAAATAAATTAAATTGAGAAAAATACTTACATATGCACAATTTTTTTCAAGCCTGCAATTTTCCCTAATTTGCAATAAATTTTTGACTCTGTTACAGATATGAGAATACAGATAGGCCCTGACGATCCTTTTTTAGTCCCGTTTCTTCAATCTTATTACACTACAACATTGAGAGAATTAGCAGCAGCTAAGCCTTCCATCTCTTTCTCGGAAAACGGGAAACTTGCTTACTCCGCCATGTTCCTCTATTTCAACAAGGAGTATACTCGATTTCTTTTCCGAATTGGAGTGCCCCTCTCTTGCATTTCTTATTTTCTGGGGACAACCAATACTCAATCCATATCTCAACTGCAACAGTTGACCCTGACTCTACAAAAACGATTCCTACCGCAGACAGAGAGTAAAAGTGGTTTTAAGTGCCTGTTTGGAGAAAGTGTGACAGGACAGCAAGTTATGAACATGCTGACGCAAGTTAACCAAGAAGCATTTTCTCCAGGCACATACGTGACAAATCTAAACCAAGATGCAACAACTTGTGAAAAAATGATATTTTATAGTATGTTTAGCAATTTTTATTTGCAAATATTTTAATCTAAATTTTAAATTATATTATGCATCGGTTTATGACTAATAAAAATACTTTTACAGCGAGAGATGGCACTGTTATGGCTAAAATGCCTGCGCTGGACATTGAAAGGAGAGAACTAGCAATTCCGTATTTGAGTTCAATCGTACGGCTAGGTCAACTAGAGGTTCAAGACGAGCTTGGAAAATACATAGCCACAGGAGTAAACTGTCTGGATGATAATAGTCAAAGATGGAATTTTACATGCAAAGTTGTAGAGTGGATGCAGAATAACCTGGTATACCAAATTGTCCAATCCCCAGTTTGTATTCCTGGCTTTAAAGGCATCCTGCCTTTTATAGTGTCAGTTCAAAAGTACTCGGAGACTTTTCGTGGTAAGTCTATAATATAAAGTCCTTAGCAGTGCAGTGCAGTGCCTTTTTGTGTCTTGTTATAACGGCCTCGCCGATGCAAATCAATCTTACGTTGTAAAAAATATAGACTCTAAAAATGGATGCCACGTTCATTTTTTTGCTATATGATTTCATTTTATAAAGGCCACTTCTCAGTCACTTTTGCACTTTTACTGTTGCTCCTGTCAAGTAGCCAAATTACCAAAAAAATATTTTATAGACAAGTTAGGGCATGGGCAGTGGCCGTTATAACTTTCACATACACTGATTAAAAATGGTCTTCTTTAAATGCATCGACTTTTGAGGCAGTTATAACAAAATGTAAAAACTATGCAACATTGCAACTTTATATAATGCATCCACCAAAGCCATAAATTACATTAGAGCATTCAAAAGAAAAAAAAATTAGAGCATTCAAAAGAAAAAAGTGCATATTTCTGGCTCATTATTTAAGAACATGGTGATCCAGTTGAAAGTGATGATACGGCTAACATTACCAACATGTCATTAGTGATCAATTCATCGACTAGTCCAATGCCAGCGTTGCAAGTCAACAAAACCACAAGAGTTCCTTTATACACTCTTGTTCGAAGAAGACGAAGCATTGAAGCAGAGAATACATACGATTCCAAGAAAGCTGTCAAAAGTAGAAGGCAAGCGCAGCCTAAAAAGCACAGACATGAACGTATGAAACATAAATCACCACCTCGGGGTGACTACAGTCAACAAAGGCGGGTAGTTTCCTACAATCATAACGAAGAAGGTCAAGAGCAGAGAACGGACCATCAAAGAAATCAGGGCATTTCTTCATCTAACCAGGTTCAATTACCCACTGGGCAAATGGTAAACACGCTTCAGTATAACGGGAAATACGCCGCTGAAAAGAAGAAATATGATGAAGAGCTGCTTCGCTTGTACAACAAATTAAATGACCATTTTGAGCATAATCATCTGCATATTTCTCGGTTGGATGTTGTAAGAGGCAAAGAAGCTGCGGCTTCACGTTCCAATTTCCCTCCAATTTTTTATCATAAAACCACCGTGCGACCCCACCCACGACGACACTATGGTCTTCCAGGGATTCGAACAGCAACAACAACGACGACGACGACAAGTACCACAACAACAACCACAACACAAGCTCCTTTTCGACAGCCCGTTGGATTTGCTAAACCTGTTCCAATGGCAGTTCCGGTGGGTGCCTTGAAGATCAATGCAGAAGTATATGTGGATGAAAATCGTTTCCATAAGCCTGTTCACGTTGTGGTCAATGGGAAAAAAGTTAATGCACAATTAAATGTGGTTCCAAACTATCACTTGTCATCATCTGGAGAAATTATCCACGTTGAGGAAAATCCTGACGTGAGCAGCAAACTACACCCCGTTTTCGACTTTGACAAACCACACCGCACCCACGGGAAAACAAACCACATTGTCAGGCCTCTCAATGTGAGGAAGCATATGCTCTACCGAAAGCAATCTAGGGACAAGCGTCCTCATAACGTTATCGATAGCGTTTTAGGTAATGGTTTCCAGACTGTTACCAACATGGCAAAGTCAATTTTACCTTCCGTCTTTGGAACGCCCCCCAAAGCAATGCCACTTCCGAAGATGCACAGATTCGATTCAACGTCTTCTCAAACGCACAACAGAAAAGGGAACCAACGGTTGAATACAATGGAAAGAGGATTGAATGATTTATTGCGAACAGATCAAGAAATTCCGCGTTGAAAAGGGATTTACAAGAGCGTTCAGATTCCATAATATGATACTGATAATTGAACATATTATTATGCATTTAATTTATCTGCTAAAAGTTTTCTTGGATAATTTATTATAATTAAAACTGTAAAGATAACAGAGTATGACATAATACATAGCATTAAATTAAAAGCTTTACGTCTTTGAAAATCCAATCCAATGTCTGTGTAGGTACATCACTTTGCCCCAGTTTATTATACGTCGTTACACTAATATACGAACGCAAAAATAAATATAGTATAACTGCCTTAAAAGTCGCAAAGTCAATAATATTATCCTACATATGTCATTCAGAACTCATTTTTAAAAGTTGACTTATTGTATGAATTCAAAATTGGAGAATCTAGAAACGCAGATACCGTTGAAGGCAAACCCACGAATTACGATTACTCGGATAGGTCACGGGGGGATGCGGGGATGCTGTCTTCAGACTTTCAAAAAATTTCCCCTGGAGGAGGGACAGTGAGAGCACCACCCATATACATTTTGAACCCTCCTGAGATGTATGCTCAACAAACTGAACAAACCAAAGAGCCTGAAGAACAACATCACCAAGAACAGCATAGTCATCACAAATCATCGTGGTTTTTTACTTTCTTCATGTTTATAATTGCACTTATAATTATTTTCCTGGCTTACGCGATCCTTTATAAAAAGGGGCCGCAGGATCTTTTAGTGTGCCTTAAAAATGCAGGAATGCGCTTAAAAAATAAACGGAGAAAGCAGAAAAAGAAAGGTCCTCAACCTATATACAAAATATTAGAAACATCGGAAACAGAAGCGACAGGTGGAATTTCAGAGAAAGAAGATACAATCGTGCACAGTTCTAGATTTGAAGACACCAAGTCTGAGGCGGAAACAGAGAAAACGGAGCAAGAATCAGAGGTCGTAAAGCCTCCTCTGACTCCACGTCAACCCATTGTAAATCCAAAACACAAGCGCCATAAAAACCGTACAAAGCAGTGCCCTCGCTGTAAAACACCATTAGTGGAAATTCATTCTACTGGTAGAGAGACCATCAGACTGGAAATTTTAACGGATACTGAGGGGGAAGACTACCTGACCAGTGTAAAAATTGACGAAGAAGACTGTGATTGTGATGAGGATAATTTTAATGAAGATACATCAACTGTAGTCAGCGGGTCACCAAGTCGAATGTCTGAACAGGACTTGGATGAGGAAGATGGGTACGATCGTGACGATATTAGACGAGAGTTAGATGAGAGAGTTTTTAGCTTGGCTCAAAGCATGGGAAATAACCAAGCATCTAATGACGACGATATGACAAGTACTACAACATCGACAAGTTTCAGATTGAGTCCTGCTGAAAAAGAAAAGATTTACCAGAGATATGCAGGACCGAATTCGACGAAAAGGACGCATAAAAATGACGTTGTTTCGCAGAAAAAATTCCGATACTGAGAAGCACGGTCGTATTCATATTATCTGGAACAAGAGTTAGATGAGAGAGTGTTCAGCTTGGCTCCAAGCATGGGAAATAACCAAGCATCTAATGACGACGATATGACAAGTACCACAACATCGACAAGTTTCAGATTGAGTCCTGCTGAACAAGAAAAGATTTACCAGAGATATGCAGGACCGAATTCGACGAGAAGGACGCATAAAAATGACGCTGTTTCGCATAAAACATTCCGATACTGAGATATGTTTTGGAACACAGTCGTATAAATATCTGGAACAATAAGACACGTGAAATTGCACGTGAACAGGTTGAAAAATGCATTTGGAACTTGAAACGGAACAAACACGAAATAGCTAATAGTGTGTGAGTTCTTGTAAAAATACAGTATGCAAGATGCAAGCCAATATTTATAATGTATTATTTTGGTGTATTTACTTTATGCTTTCAATGTATATATAAAACATAAATTGTGCTTTTCCTTATCATATAACATTAAACGTAATAATAACTAACGAGAGAGAGTTTATAACGATGCATAAAGAATTCCAATTATTGCAAGCTCTTAAAAATATATATTCTATTTTTATAAGTTTAAGTGTAAAAGACATGGATTTGAATGTGTCAATCACATCTTATGGTTTTATGTTTGTATTTGTTAAGTTCATCTTGGAGGGCAAATAGGGCAATAAACCCATAAGTTGCATTATACATACCAATATTTTACAGCATTGATAAAAATCCTTATCGTATGACGAGAGCATATATCTGAATATGAATTGAACACAGCTTGTATATTTGGAACAGTTGGAGTTGGAACTATATCGTGTCGCTTCATTGCACTCACGTACGCTAAATAACTGACGACAACCATGGGTAATATGTAATATGATTTACTCGGTGCTTGCAATAAGATTTTTCATGCTATGAACTTTAATTCAATGTCATTGGGAGGACGGATATTTCATTGACTCGCTGTTGTGTAGCGCTATAAATATTTGCAGTGATTACTTACAGTCCTTGTTCCAACAAGGCATTTCGTTTCAACTTTTTTTAGCACAATAATATTTACTTTTTCCATGTGATATTGATAGAGACAGCGCATGGAGAACACATGCAATTTATATTTTTTTCAGCAAAACAGGATGATGCTAATAATAACATGCACAACGTACTAGTATTAGATTAGGAGTGAGTGGTAAAACTACATGTAACATATTTGACTTGAGTGGATTCGCAGTTTGAATGGAACCAGTTTACTTGGTCTAGAATAGTGGACCTGACAAACAGTTTAGCTTTGGCAATCGCAAGCAGCTTCATAAAAATAATGTCAAATAATAATATAATATACACTTGTCAAGCAAACATACAATGAAAGTTGCAGAGATAGCTTCATAAAGTTCTCTAATTCGAATACCGTCTTTTTGGTATAGGATTATAGGAAATATTATAATGAGCATTGTTCATTGTGAAACATTATATTGATTTTGGAAGATTTTGATATAAGAAACGTACCCATTTACTAGATTGGGATTTTTTATGATTTAGCATTTACGACAATGCCTGCATTCATAATTATAATACAATGTAAGTAAATATGTTTAATTAATTACGTTTTAACGTTTCTGTTGACGAAAACAACTTGTAAACAAAGAATGACTTTGAGATGTGTTTATCGCAAATTATTAATTTTGGCACATTCAGTAAGACATTTCATATATCGAGTTTAGTAATATTTTCTATTTTGTCCTTGTTTTTAAACCACGAAGAACGAACATTTTGGTCCTTGGTAGTGTNGTAAGACATTTCATATATCGAGTTTAGTAATATTTTCTATTTTGTCCTTGTTTTTAAACCACGAAGAACGAACATTTTGGTCCTTGGTAGTGTTATCAAATACGTACTTTTATAACATTGCTTATTTTCTATAATCTTGAGTTTCACTGGTTCATATGTTCTTTAAAAAAATTCCGTTGTTTTTTCTGCCGCATTCGTATGTAAATGCATTTTAATGTAACAGGGCAGGTTTTGGAGTCAACTACATACAAATAATATTAAATAAAAATAACGGATTGCTGATAAAATCAAAGGCATAAACATAATACTTATTTACTACAATGACACTGTAATATTGACGAAAATTTTCTGCAAATGAAACAAAAGTTGGTATGCATTCTTAGATCCTGTCTTCAATTTCTCAAGATACCCCAATACAATACTACGTCCTCGTACGATACAAAAGCATTAAAATTCCTAATTGCACAAAAGTGCTGCTCAGAAATGTCTCTTCATTTGGGCATAAAAACTGCTGGGTAGGCAAAATATGTTCAAAATTATTTAGGTACCAAGGATAATCTTACCGCTATCTATACATGTATGGCTTATTTTATGAATACAAACCTGTGTAAATACATGGCAAAAAATAAGACAGTAAAAAGGAACATGCGACTGGAGTTTGTGAATTTAAAAGGTCGTACGATGGATGGCTTGTTGCATTGCATGATGCGATGATTAATGCATGTAAATAATGGATGCAACATATACAATACGACTTTGCCAATTCAAAACAAAAAGCTAATCCCAACAACACATCAACCCATCTCGCGCATGTAAATACATGGCAGAAAATAAGACAGTAAAAAGGAACATGCGACTGGAGTTTGTGAATTTAAATGGTCGTACGATGGATGGCTTGAGTGCTTGAGGCTTGTTGCATTGCATGATGCGATGATTAATGCATGTAAATAATGGATGCAATATATACAATACGACTTTGCCAATTCAAAACAAAAAACTAATCCCAACAACACATCAACCCATCTCCCGCAAAAGTCACACATCTTGCTAAATGATAATGATTGTACGCGCAGGTGAGGTAAGCTCTCTCTCTCCCAACTGCAGCAGCAGGCTGGCGAATTTGCCACATGAAAAAATGAATATGCATATTGACATAGGATATTTAACGTTGGGATATTTTTGCTGGTTGCAAGTGGTGTGGCAATATAGTGGAAATGTGATATTTATAATATGATGATGATCATGAAACTTTATTAATCTGTTATCAACCTCATCACATCACCGTCAGTAGAATCATCATCAGACAACAAAATATTTTTCTTGCTTGCTGCATAGCGTTATGCTGGGAACTGACGAGTAGGTTAGGAATATAGAATGGTAAAGAGAATGGAAAAAGGAAAAGGAAAAAAAATTATGCTACTGCGTTGTAGTTTTGAGCCTACATAACAAAATAAACACAACGTATTATACCAAAATATTCACGTTTGTGGTAACGTAAATGCATACTTTTTCCACAAAAGATGTGCTATTTGTCGATGTTTCATCATCTTTTTTGCATCCTCATCAACAAGCATGATCAGCTGCAAACTTGTGCCCCTGACTCCAATGAAACGTCAAAGGAAATGTGCTGTGTGATCATGTTTTTGGTGGTGATGAGATGATGATGATGATGCCAGTTTACTAACAAAAGTAACACGAGACTCATTGTGTGAGTTACATATATTTACGCTACATTAACAACATCATCTTCACACAAGCACACAGTTGTTTTAAACTTGTAGTAGTAGTAAACACAAGACTATATTGAATGATGTTATATGAAAAAATGTATCTTATATCTTGTGGGAGTGCAATAAAAAAGCGAGCCAAAACCAATAACTTGTTTGTCCATTCCCTTAATATGTTCTCCTTCAGCATTTTAAAGATGGGTATAACTAAAAAACTATCTGATGACCAGAGTATATAATCTAAGCTACTTCATCAAGTCAGGCGTAATTATTCATGTCACGATGATAATGATACAAAAGTGTCTGCTGATGATCATGCATGATACTTTTATGTATCCACTCTGGCAAAAATGCATGATGCTTCACATACCTATTATTATTATGATGATGCGTTTTTCTTCGTTTTTTTGTCGCTGCTCAATATACTCTATACGACAATGGATCATCATCATTTACGTCGTGGTCATACTATGTATATACATATTACTATTCACCCAATGATGATGGATAATTTTCTGTAAACCCATTCTTATATGAAAATTGAAAATGCATTTGCTATAGTTTTTTGCAATGACATGTTTTATAAATGCGCTGTAGCAATGTTTCATTATAGTACGAGGAGAGGAGCATCATCATCATCAAAAACGTAATTAAATGATGTTATAATGACGATGGATAGCTGATTTTGTGTTTCTTTTACTTGTTTTCATATAAGTTTGTGCAAAATATATGGGCTCCTTCCTATATAGAACTAAAACGCATCGCATGCACTAGCTATAAGGTGTTTACCTACATATATTACTACGACGAAGGAATTTACTCACAACAACAACGATCAATGTTTACAGCCACATATAGTACTAGCAACAAGCAGGTAGGTACATAATATTACTACTACCTAGTAGTATATTTGCGATGCGTAGGTATTAAAACATGAGATAAAGATATAAAAAACTGCTGACTTGTGTGTACAAAGGAGGAACTCATCTGTTTTTGTTGTTTGTTGGTATGGATCATGCAATCAGTCAGTCAGTCTTTACTAGACGTTGACTTGATCGTTATATAGCCAGTTATATTATTATTGCATTTGCCATTTGCCATTTGCATAGCTTAATAGCATAGATACACAAATAAAAACGCTCAACAAAAAAGACGCAGTTCAAGTTCAATTTTTCCTTCAAACAATAATTATCATAGCCAAGAAGAAGTAGTAGCGCCATATACTAGAAGACGCTTATCCTAGTGGACTCATCGTGCAAACTTTATCCCATTGTAAAAGTTTAACTTTTTTTATTTACAGTTTGTTTTTGTTGTGCTTTTGTTGAAATTATAAGGTGTAAAATACACGTTCGTACGTGCATACGCTTTTACGTATACAGTGATACTATATAACCACACCACATAGGCACATAAATCCAGCCATCCATACACATTTTTTGTGTTACATCATTCAGGTAGGGTAAAATTAGTATAATCTTGGAATTTGACGCCAAAGCATCTTCGTCGTAGATGTAGCCAAAGTTTTTCCATACAAATTACTCATAGTTTTCTCGCAGCGTTTTTATATAACACTAAACTGTTGTTGTTGGCCAATTAATTTATTGATAGATCAATTAAATTGGAAAGACTCAGCAGTTTGTAGAAATGGCATCCTCAAGCAACATTGGTTTGGCTCGACTTCCCTGGGGACGTCTACCCCGGGAGCCTGTGTCGAAAAGAGGGAGTGGCTCTGCTCTTGAGGTTAGTTTCCGTGATATTATGGCTGAGCAACAAAAGGAGAGCTGTCTGGAGCAGAGATTTTGACGAGTACATTCAAAACTCTTATGTGACTGTGGGAAAATCTTCGTCTGGGGTCACTTCTCCTGCTGCTGTTGTTGTCGATGATGCAGAAGAAAACGACGATATTCCTGAAGTTGAAAAGAGCTTTTTGCAGTTGGAAGATTTGGACACGGATCTTCAATTGGTCATGAGCTTTTACGAGGATCAGGATTTTGATGACGCCTCTTACGGTAAAAAAAAATACCTAGTATATGTGGAACAGTGCATTGCCTGTTGCCTTTCTCTCTAAAGGAGTTTGTTTGGTAATATGGATTTGCTGAATTTGCATCTTGTTATCAATTTGGCTCATTGCAAAAATGCATACTTTGCAGAGCTGTCCGAGCAAGACCTAGATGCTTTGCCTGACGATGACAGTGACAAGTATTATGAGGGCTTGGCCAAGAAGCTAAGCACTGTTGTGGAGCTGCAAAGCAACTCGCTCACCAAGAGCGTCAGCAACAGTAGCAGCAGCAGCAGCAGTAAGGGAAACAAAGGAAGTAGGACAACAAGCAGTCTCCCACAAAATCTTGATACTCTAATTGACTCACGGTCCAAAGTCATTCTGGATAAGCTGAAGCGCAAGGGGGTTCTCCGAGGAGCATCGTCATCTTTCAGGACAATGCGCATTGGCCAAAATTCCGTCATCTTGCACGCTGCTGGTGGCATGTATGTACCCAAACTATACATTTGGAATATTATTTGATAATAATAATTCATAAACCTAAACCAAACCTGCATCTATCATGCGCTTGTGACGTCATATATGAATAGAGTAACAAAACGTTACTCTTGTACTTTATAATCGTTTTGCTTATCAGCATCACGTAACATGACGTTTGCTCTTATCTGCTGACTACTGCTGCTTTGCTATCCAGTTTGCTAATCATGTCAACAAAACAAAGTAATCATGTGACAAAAAGAAAAATTCTCTTGTAGGTTGCTGAGACGCGACGAGCCCACATCAGCAAGTGTCAATCTTTTGAAACTGCGCCTGCCTAAAGAGTGTGCAGTTAAAGTGTTCAAAAACAAAAGGCAAGCTGGTGAGCTGGAAAAACGTAACATGACATGTTTGCTCTAATCTGCTGACTACTGTTGCTTTGATATTCAGTTTGCTAATCATGTCAACAAAACAAAGTACCTAAGCATGTGACAAAAAGAAAAAATCTCGTAAATTTTGTAGGTTGCTGAGACGCGATGAGCCCACATCAGCAAGTGTCAATCTTTTGAAACTGCGCCTGCCTAAAGAGTGTGCAGTTAAAGTGTTCAAAAACAAAAGGCAAGCTGGTGAGCTGGAAAAAGTAGAAGAGGAACAAAGGCTGATTGAAGCTAAGAGGGAAATGACTCACTTGAACAGAATGACGCGAGCCGGAATACCCTGTCCTCAAGTACAATTTCTTCATGAGCACATACTCGTCACAGACTTTCTGGGGAAGGACGGTCAGTCAGCCAAAAAGTTGAAATATGCCAATGATCTTACAAGCAGCAAGGGAGCTTTGAAGAATGCTTATGAGCAGACCATAAACGTAAGTATAGGGTGATCTTGAAAAATGCAACTCGACCATAAAAAGTACTGCATTTTCTTTTATTTTGGGTTTCGTCTTCATATAATAAAGAGGCTAAAATACCCTTTCTTTGGTGACTTTTATTTTAGAATATGAAAATTCTATTTAAAACATGCCATTTGGTACATGGTGATCTCTCTGAGGAAAATATTTTATGGCACAAGAGGCAAGCCTACTTTACAAGTGTTGGTGGTGCGGTTAACTCAAACAGACCCAGGGCTTTGGAACTTTTGTATCATGATTGTACCAGAATTACTGAGGTAGGTACCCTAAACAGCATGCTCCATCACCACATAACCACAGTTTTTTGATGAAAGAAAATCATTCA